>JBBPTA010000255.1:0-20496 GCA_038093915.1 Boletellus aff. emodensis
CCGATGGTCAACTCCACCCTGATATTTGTCCTGAGCACGGCTTCTATTGCAACGTTGGGCTCTGCGATGCCTCGGTTCATCATCAGTGTGCGAGAGCTATACGATCGTCCCCGCCGTTGTGGGCTGTGCAGTATCGACAACGGGTTTGGAATCGCGTCGCGTTACGACACAGATCCAACCAGGATGATGTCTGAGATCGGATTCGCAGAGGTCGTATCGGGGAAGGATGATCAGACCGAGGACGAGGACGATGGGGCAGTGGAGGTCCTCAGAGGCGAGCCTGTCGACCGTGGTGCACGCCTGGAGCGGTTCGACGAACGGGATCATCCTGGTGAGGGGATGGAACGAGCGTCCGAGGCCTGAGGGCGGACGACTTGGATGTGTTTTATTTGCCTAGCTGTAGTATGATGTCTGTGGCCCCATGCTTCGCCTTGTCAGCGTCGTGTATGTTATTACAAGCGGATCGTTCCGACGGGAAGAAAGTTAATTGATTAAGCAGTGGAGAGTGGGCGGCCCGGGAAGGCGAAGCCGTCCCCAGGGCTTAGGCTTTCTACCCCTAACCACAGGAAAAAAGTCTTTGGAGTTGAATGAGTGTCAGCGACCCAGACAACTTCCCGTCCGCAGAATCCTCGATGCAAATGGCCACAATGAGAACGGGCCGCTGTCCTTTTTTTCTTCTCAGTGTGCCAGGCGGCTCAACAATAAAAATAACGGTGGACTGATAACGACAACATATTTGGCAACCGATGAAGTGAAAGAGGGGGTGTCGTGCGGGGTACCAGCGAGTCCATGCACAAGGTCTCCGCCGCGGTGCTGCGCGTCGCGGAGAGAGGTGTACTTCGCGCAAACCGTTCAACGGGGCGAGATCAACTCAAGGAGACGTCATAAACATTCATTTGACGTTCGAGCGAACGAACGACATCAGAGAACCGCGCTGGTGGATGACAGAATGAACGTTATATACCGCCCCCAAACAGACTAATGACAGCAACTGGAGGTGGGCTGCCCTCTCTTTGTTTCGTCTGCCCGCAGGATGCAAAGACGTATTTTGAGGGATGCCAGGTGACCGTCGGTGACGGCGCCAAGGCTGGCACGCGATGGAGTGGGAAAGTCGTCTCTGTCGCGCACTAGGATCAAAGTTGAGGGGAGAGAATAATGCAACGACGGTGAGGAATGAGAAGATGCGTACGATATCAATATATGACCCAGTGCTAGCTATTGCCAGATATTCGCCGTCGAACGAGAAACTGAGAGCATTGATGGCGTTCCTGCACAAAAGATTATGATCATGATTCAAGGCACGCGCTCTATACGACATACTCGCAGGACGCTATCGTTCGCGCGCAGATCCACTCGTTCAAGTCAAACATGTTGACTATCGAATCGTACCCACCAGAAGCGAGGTATCTATGAACCGACTTCAGTCTTTGCCAACACGGTAGACACGACAGGACTCGTTGACCTTCCTCGGGGATCTAGGGCCACTGCGACACAACCACCCACATGTGCAGCTGGACTTTCTCGTAGTGTTAGTGATGGATAATCCATTATGCGGAGGGTATGCTCGGAGTGATGCGTCAATACGATCCCATCTCCGACATAGTTGAACATGGCGGTTGAAGCAACAATGGTCTGCAGGTCACATCACGAGAGATAAAAGGCTGCAAGACAATATCGCTCACGCCATCTTTATCAGAAACTTGCCACGCATCTTTGGACGACTCGTTGTCTCTGCCGTACGTTAGAAAGAATAGTTGATGTCCTGCGGACGTATACAACAGGGATTTCCCATCTGGGGAGTAGTTGGTCTGTACGGGCGACACTTTGAGTTGGATCTGTTGCACGTGTCGACTTTCTTAAAAAACAAATCATCAGCGAAAGGAGTCAAAATGGGACAAGCTCCTTACGTCGTGCGTCCCAGAAAACGATCCGTCTGTCCCTCTGGCTGGACGTACAGAACAACTCAGGGTGGGTCGGATTCCACGAGACATGGTCCACGTCGTCAGAGTGGCCTCCAGAGAAATGTGATGCGGCTCTGTACTCCATCTGTGCTCGGTGTGAGACGGGGAACGTTGATTCGATTTAAGTGCACGCATAAGCTCACGCTTGTTTCTGGGGACCACACTCGGGTGGCCTTGTCGATACCGACGGCCGCGAGACGTTTACCATCACAACTCCACGCGACGTGGGTCATGGCTTGCGCAGAAGGTATTCGAAGGTCGCGTGGTTTATGTGCGGGGAAGTTTTGCGCCTGGAAGGAAACGGGATGGGACACGTGCTGGCAATCCGCAAGACTTGGCATACATGGAGACCTCTTGCCGCAAAGGTTACGTGGAATGGCGGAGTGGGTGGACGTTGTGGTGCCTGTATTTCTTCTTCGTTGCTGGCGGTGGGGGGCAGGGTAGACATCAGGAACGCGTAGCAAAACAAGTGAGGATGCTGTAATCTCAGGCTGGTGACGGACGAGGGGCATGTTTGTACATGTTAGGATCAGAAGGTGCTGAGTCAGCAAGTTCTCCAAATCGGTGAACTTCAGCTCAGTGATTCAGCAAGTGGCACATGCATAACCTTTGCTACAGCCACCACCACGATTCTCGTCGCATCTCGTTCTGTGACAGTCTGAAGTTAAAACCCTTCACAAATAGTGATATCGCGCGAGCTTCACATCCTGACTAGAAGCAATCACTCAGACTCATGCAAAAAATCATTCCTCTCTGGCTGGATGTTGATCCTGTAGGTCGCCGAGCATGCCGTATCATGGCGATATTTGAAGATTAAGATTTGCATAATCGGTATGTTAGGGTCATGATGACGCGACTGCTATTTTATTGGCGATACACCTCGACAACATAGATCTCCTTGGCGTATCCACCGTCAGTCCACCCACCCGTCTCCAGAGACAGTCACTGATGCAGCGATCGGACAGGTCCATGGAAACACCACAGTATACTGGACTGCTATCAACGCGGCCAGATGCCTTCACGCGTTCGCTGCCCCTGCACATGTCAAGGTGTATTCAGGTGCAGCGAGGCCACTGTCAAGAAGCGCTCCGAAGCACTGTCCCGAGATACACGGCGAAGACGGGCTCGCAGGCGTCGTCGGACTCCCTTCCCCCGATAGCCCCGAGGTACAAATGCGCCTCGCGCGCGGCGACGACGGCAAACCCGTCTCTGCTCTGCAGGGCATGACGAGAGCCATCAAGGATACGTGGAACGAGGGTGCTGGCCACAAAGTCACCGTCGTTTCGAGCGGCCCAATGACAAACATCGCCGTGTTCATCTCTGCTCATCCTGAGCTGCTGGACGGCGTGGAACAGTTCGTGTTCATGGGCGGCGGCAACGGTTTTGGTAACATCACGCCCGCAGCAGGTGAGCGACTGTGGGACGCTCCGGTGTAATCAGTAACGCGTTGCCAGAGTACAACATTCTCTGTGATCGTAAGTATATCGTCTGTCATCCACGACCATGCGACCTTCTCCCGCACACGTAGCCGAAGCAGCACAGATAGTGGTCAACAATCCAATCAAGACGGTCATGTTGCCAATCAATGTCACCCACACCGCCATCGTAAACCAAGGCATTCACGCACGTGTCTGCTCGCCCTACCAGCGTGATCACGACACATTCGTCCCACCCGAAACCAACCTTCGAAAAATGCTGTCCTCGCTCGTCACGTTCTTCGGAAAGACGTACCGAGAAGTGTTTGGTTTCGAGGATGGTCCTCCGCTCCACGATGCGCTCACGATCGCATACGTCTCCAATCCATCTCTGTTCCAGGGTAGACGTTTCCATGTGGACGTGGAGACTCGTGGCGAACATACCACGGGTGCGACCATCGTGCACACGTGGAGTTATCGGACGTTTGATGACACCTGGGGACCCGACGGAAAGAACTGCGTGGTGTTGGACTCAGTCGAGGTCGCTTACCTGGATCGTTGTATTATCCTGTTGCTGAACATCCCCTAGGTAGAGATGTTCTTCGATATCCTCCTAGATTGTATCAACAAGTGTGACGGGGTATCTCCTCTGAATGCTCAATGATGGTGCGGCAGCCTGTTGTTTCAACCTGTCACTCATTTATGATACCCAGAGGTTATTACGATACAACATTCAGCATAAAGACAAAGGGAAAAAAGGTATAGGAGACACAGAGGCGCAAACATGACGACGGTAAAACCAGTTGTATCGTAAATGGTGGATTAGTGGAACACCTTGAATCACTAGGTTACAGCCTGCGACTCGGCCCGACCGTCCTGCCGACCGTCGACGAATACCTTGTGCACAGACACTCGAACCGAGGATGTGTTGCGCTGCCGTCGGGTCTGTCCGTCCTTCAAAGTGCGCAGCGCCTCGTCGAGATTACCACGACCGACCGACCGCTGGCGTTCTTGCCTGGAGGGTGGAACAAACGGGTCATTTGGTGTCGGTTCTGTGTCCTTAATAGCCTGGATCGCCAGAGTTAAGATTTATACCCTCTCTGCACGCACGAAACACGTACCTCATGCTTGTCGCCCGAAGGCGGTGATAGTGTAGATGTGCTTGGCGCGATGTCAATAGCGGCTTTCTGCAAGCAAGTAAACGTCAAAGGAAAGACAAAAAGCGACTAAGATCTGAGGTACCTGGAGTGACAGTGAGAACGAGCATATCATACCGAAAAAGTCTTCCGGCTTCAAGCTATCCGAAGAGTCGAATGACTCCCCGTAATAGCTAAATAGGGAGCGTAGATCTCTTTCTACAGAGGCTGTCAGTTCCTCCAATGCTTTGACGGAGCCAGATACTCTTGTTATAAATTCCTGAAAGCAGGTCAGAGACAGGGTGGGCTGATACACATGTATCTTACTTGCATGACATTCACAAACCGGTCATCTGCCGGCAGGTTCCTTGGTTGTTTCATCAACTGTATCTCGGCTTCGACCTTTGTGCGAGACGCGATCGCAGACTGGACCGATTGTGAAACAGTCTGGAAAGAAACTTTGCGAAAACATCAGCGAAAACAAGCCAGCCGAAACGATGGGACAAGGTCTTACTGCGGGCTGCAGGCTCCAGGTTAGGCAGCTCGTCGATGAAGAGCGTCAACTTGGGTTCCGTACGAAGTAGCACCCGAGCGACGTAGTGAAGCAAGGTCGGACAGTCTGGAGTAGCTTTCGCTGTCTTTGTTTCCTTTATCTATGCTCGTTCTTTCAACAAGATCATTAATTGATTCAGCAATTTGGAGTTACCTTGGGAAGGGCTTCCAGACGGAAACCACGAGCGCCGCCACGAAAAGACGACCCGTTCAGTCTATTTCCGACAACGAGAATAGTCTGACAGATTTCTCAGACCTTGATGTAAACACATATACTCTGCACACGTTACCTGCAGCGTTCTCTTGAATAACTGGGAAGTCCGGAGCTCATGACAAGCATCTCGTAGAGTCTTCAGGTCCGGGTAGATCTCTTCTACATCCAACTCGAATTTCTGACGAAAGATCATGCACTCTAGTCTTTGTGAAGGCCTGGGGATAGACATGATCTGGAAAAATTCAGTTGAGTGTCTGTTGTCACAGCGTAAGATGGGCATGGACCTCGTGGATAAACCTATCGGCTTTCGCAAGCTTCGTGACATCTCCAAAGTCCTTTATTCGTGTTACCTGGGATGATTGACGTTGGTCAGATGAGTCGCAAATGTGAAGACGATTTACAAACTTCCTCAGTGGTTGGGAGGTGCTTGCTGATCGCCTTCAGGTTATCTATCGATAGCACAGAATCGTCGAGATCCAGGAGGGCTTGTCGGATAGCAGGGTACCCGATCTTGAAGCAAGACAACATGATTTCTCCAGACCAACGTAAGTATCAGTACAGTACCCAATCTCGGCAAGAGCCATCACCCCTACCCATGTTGTTCGCTCTCGTGGTCTCTAAGAGTGTGGTGATGTTCTGCTTTCCGGTGGAATTAACCACCCGCGAAGGCGTTGGAGGTGCAACATCAATCGTGAAAGTGGCCTCGAGATCGTCCATCTTAAGATCGGCGACCAGCGACGGCTCTGACCACATCGTTGAACCAATAGCATTGGTGTCTAATTTGTTCCAAAAGAAGGGCTTCAACCGTGGACCAGACTGTTTCAGCTTGCCTCGGGTAGGCATCGCAAAACCGGGCAATGAAGGTGGGGACGGTATCTTGCCTGCAAGAGGTGGTGGGGGAGGAGGGGGAACACCGTCCCCGGGAACAGGCGGTGTTGGCGGAGGAGGGATATCACTTCTAAAGATGGGTTGCGGGGGCGGAGGCGGCGGTGGGGGAGGAATTTCAGAAGACTGTACAATTCCCATCGTCACAGGTGGTTCAATATTGTTACCCTTTTCATTTACTGTGACCTTTCTTCGGTCAGGAGGGAGTGGTGGTGGATTGTTAGCTTTGAATTCCTGTTCCTTGGACAACCCAACCAAGGACTGCTTTAGGACTTGAACCTCAGCCCTGAGCGCGACGACCTCCGCTTCTCTCTCGGATAACTTGTCGAGACATTGACTGACGATCAGCTGGACACCCAATTCATCTATCCTTTCGTCTCTCTTGGACTGAAGGCACGAATACACCGACTCGAGTGCGCCCCTGATGCAAACTATCTCCTTGTCTTTATTGGAAAGCGAGGTGGCCATCTCGTTGATCTGGGTTTTCAAACACCTAAGCACGCGAGTCACAATACTCTTCCTGACCTACCTTTTCTTTGAGTGTCGAGATTTCTTCGTTGAGTGTATTTAGCTTTGCTCTATCACGCTCCTTCCACACTCGTTCGTCCTACATTTAAACGGGAGGTCACTACTTTCCAATCCAACCGCAAAACGAGATTAGTCGCCTCACGGGGTCGTATGCATCGCTCGAGCTCTGAGCTTTAAGTCTGTCTAATTCACCCCGGAGATGAACGACTTCTTTCTCCTTCTGCGTCAGCCTTTGCGTCAATGAGCTGATTATCTGCAGACACCCATTTACGATCAAAAAGGGGAATCCATCGAGATGGAGTCAACATGCCTCATTCCCAGCTCTAGGATTTGGATTAGCTTTCGACTTTGGCGAAGGCGTCGGTGGAGGGGTAGGCACTAGTGACGAATTGTTTCCAATATATATTGCAGAACCTTCCTGGCGATGGCGGCCCCCACCGCTGGTCTTTAGTGTTGTTTTCTGCATAGACGGTGAAGCGTTGCACGAAAAGAATAAATGAGACATGCCTCGCGAGTGAAATTCTCTACTTGGACATGCAGTTCCTGAACCTGTTCTTCCAATATCTTGGTATTTCCGATAGAAAGTTTTCGCCCGGAGAGTCGTTCTACCGATGCAACCAGGGTCTGGAGGAAGGCTGTCCAAGCCTGCTCACTGGGGTACTCAGAATTATTACCGTCAGTACATTACAGACTCGGGAATAGCGTACGAGTCCTTCATCCCAGCGATACCTCCAACAAACTCGTCCATGATAGAGAGTGTCCCAGTCTTGAATGATCTAAAGCACCATTAGAACTAGAATCGACAGGAACAACGTACGGGACACCCACGGGTCGGAAGGACCTTGGAAAACGAGATCGAGTTTACGAAGGATGCTCTCCACCGTGCCCCTGGCATCGAGCGACAATGCAGCTCGCATGACCTCATCGAACAAGATGCTCAGTTCCGAGGCTTCGATTGGCTGCCTACGACTATCCCGCACCGCCTTCCGTGCTCGTTCACGAAAGTCTTCTTCGTCCCCATATTTCTCCTCCGTATATCTATCCAGTTGTTTGAGTAGCGAATCTGGGGGTTTAATGTACCGGAGCGCCTAGAAGTGGCATCAGGACAGCACATCAAGGACACCAAGATCATGTCGCGACATACTGCAATCACTTCATTTAGGCCTCGTCGACTGAGCTCGTCCCGCAGGACGATGCGTTCCTCAAGCGAGTAGGGACAGTTCGTCAGGGCATTGATGAGCGTCATGAACGCCGTCCTAGCTTCCCATACACCCTCTTCTTCCATAGGAAATGTCACATCTGATATCGGAGACCCCACAGAATCTGGTATCTTGAGCGCTGTCACTAATGAGTAAAACCGGAAGAGTTCATTATATGCGATCCGGTACTCAGACAGGGCGGCCAAAACCGCACGATAACCATCGTCAAACGAGACCATGCATATCGCCGCGAGAAGCTCTGCTGATAGCATCCTGGTTTTGAGAGACGTCCCATGGAGAGAGTATGCAATGTGCGTGACGATGGTTGGAGATAAGAGGACAGCATCGAATCCGGGCTATCGAAATACCATTCGACTTTCCAGGTGGTAGTCGAGTCGTTTTTAATGACTTACCTCGGTATTCAAGATGACTCTCAACGACCGGATCGCCTCCAAAAGAACGCTATTTTCACTTTCACTAAGAGTTTTTCTCTTTCCGTTCTTTCCGACCAAAGAAGAAAGCAAACCGCTAATAGCAATGATACCTTCTTCTGCTATAAAAGTCTCGATCCAGGGCAACTTGGCAGTGGATAAATGTACTCGCAACGAGATGAGGTGTTTTGTTAATCTCGTGTCTGCATTACGCGACCTCCGTATGACGTCCACGTAGGCGCGAGCGGATGTCGAGTGTTCGTTATCCTTGGTTACCTCGCCGCCTGAAGTTGACCACCAAGTGCTAAATACGCTTCCGGTAGTCTGTGGTCGTACGGGTTGCGCGTCTTCTATTATCTGTTCAGAAGAAATGGACAATCTAGGACTCGCCACAAATTCGCCACTGGGACGACTCTTGGAACCAACGCTTGCTGGAGGAGGGGAGGTCGCTGAGCCCCACGTCGAAAATGTTGAGAGCCGTTTGAAGAAACCTGAACCGCCACTAAGCTGTGGAACAAGCCATGGGAAAATCGCGCTCCCGCCAGACGGATTGTGGGCTGTAAAGGTGGCTGGAGAACCAGCGCCAACTAGACTACTCTTGCCAACCTGGATGCGCACTTGTTCGACGACCTGCCGTTTCTTCTCTGCTGGCAGCGAATGGATATTCTCCCTCGAGTCGCCCTTGAAGCCCAGTAGATCCTGGAAGGAAGATTTCAGCATTCCTCCTGACACTAATGGCCACTTCCCACCAGACAATGTTCAAACTCTTCCGGGTCAAAGTCACCCGAGTCCACACTTTCTCCCGTCGAAAGACTTCCACCCGTGTTCTGTTGAACGAGCAAAGGTTCACCAACGCTCTTCCGATTACTAGCAGGAGTCGCAACGATCGCCGAGGTCGTCGCAGGTGCGGGCTGACTCCAACCAGCCAGCAAGCCCGTGAGACGGCTTTGAGCGACAGAGCTTCGCCACTCGGGAGACCCCGGCACAGGAGCGGTCGTACATCGCGTAGAAGACCTGGCACTAGACCTGTTCTGCTTCGCGGTGCCCTCCCCTTCCTCATTTGCAGAGCTGCCAGTCTCCAAGTGCGAGGCGGTGTCAGTCGAGGAACGCGACCGAGTGGAAGAGGAGGGTGGTTTTCGCCGGAACCATTGATCCGGAATGCAGAATCGCAAGGCAAGTGGACGTTCGGAAGACCTCAGTATGTCGATCATGAGCGTGGACCCGGGCAGTTGTGTGGCTTAACATCCAATCAGCGCCATCACCAGACCCGAGGCACGGTCAGCGACCAATCCGGGTGCGCACCTTGGTTCCCGGAAAGCACCTCGAGCACATACTCGACACGTCCACCCCCGCGAGAAGAAGGGAGTATCTTGAATAGCCCAAGTTCCTGAATGACATTGGTGATGACGTCCTCGACGGTAGCGTCCTTGCCAAAAAAGACTGTCCATTCAAAATCATCATTGATCTCTGGCACACGTAGAAAAGTGAGTGATAGCGAATGGAAAGGATGTCGGACGACGAGCCGCAGCACAGGTGCACGCGGCCGAGCAGTCAGTGGAAATGCGGAGAAGCGCTTCAGAGAGGTACTGGCTGAATCAGTGCTCGTCTTGTCCAAAAACGGGGCGATAAGGGACGTTGGTTCCAGAATGGCTGAATGCACCCTCACGAACGTAAGCAATGGGCGTACGTCCGATGTGACACACTAAGACCTTACCGTCGCCAAGGTTCTGCAGCTCTCTCTCGTCCCACAGACGACCTGGTTTTTCCTCGCGCACACGCTGAAGTACCCAGGAGGAGGAGGGTGCTATGTCGAGCACTGTGCGTTTGACCTCGTCTAGTTGGATTAAGGACTCGATAAGATCCCGTGCTGTGGTCTCTGTTGATATGGAGGGACATTGCAAGCTGCCGTCCAGCAACAGCACTGGCACCGCCAGGGAGTCAAGGTCGTTTGCCATTTCTCTCCGAGTGCTTCGAGCGTGACGTTCACTGTTGGGCTAGTCTGTTGCACCACATGGACGTCATGTGCACCCTGCTGCGGTGGTAGTAGTAGTAAGTGGTGCAATGAAGTTGAAATCACTGATCAAAATACAGCAGATACAACCACAACGACAGAAAATCGACACATGGTTCGACGACCAACAAGAATCAGGCTTGTATCACGGATGTGAAGACTCCCCGCCTTCTGTGTCCACCGAAGGATGAACCATATAGTATACACGATCATTCTCCCCCGCCTGTCCCGACGACGAGGATTGTTGCACAGTTCCATCGCTGGCAGATCCTGGCAACGAATCCTGCACGTCCCCACGAACCTCCAAAAGGAACTTGTCCTATAAGCATCAAAATTCACTTCAGCGAAATCAAATCAGGGACCGAGAAGCGAAGCCTCCACACCTTCACCAACTTCCTCAACAGCTTCATGATGAGTTCTTTTTCGTACTCCAGCTCCTCGACGTCTTGTATCTCCGATTCCTTGAGCTCAAGGTACCAATCGATGAGCTCGTCCCTGTCAATCCCTTGCCCAGTCTCCCGCTCTGTCGCAGAGATATGCAATACCACGAGACTCTGCAGCGTCATGTATTTGTCGTGGGTGATAACCATTCGTCGTCTTGGTTGAAGCGGAGGAGGGGCAGGCGCATCTGGGAGCGCGCTTCCTGAGCGTGACGTCGATGATGGTCCAGCACCACTGCTTGTCGCCACACGGTTTAATCCCAACGAACTCTCCTCCGCAGCGTCCATCGCTTCGATCTCAGCCGATGACATCACCACGTCCTGGCTCTCGTCAAGCTCGCTGGCACCCTGCGCCGCGCTCCCGTTGGCACCACGCTCGCCATCCGGCTCTTCCTCGTCAAAGTCGACATCATCCTGTTCGACGTGGATAATAGATTGCCGCAAAAGAGTGTATGCCTCGCGCACGAATGCGGGTGTTATCTCAGATGTGCAGTTCGCGCGGGCAATGGCTTCGCTGAGACGAATCATACTTTCAAGTTGCCGGACGGTAATTCGGTACGAGTTTCGACCCACGCCACTGGCGTCGTCTTGCCTCAAGATCCTGTACTTTTCGACCAAGACATCCGCTGCCTCGGGTGTGAGCTACGGGGGGTTAGCAAAGCCCTCAGACTCGAGAGTCGCTCCCCTCACTTTGGGATTGAATGTGCGTGCATAGCGGATATAGCGCTGCAGAGCCTCCGTACTGAATTCTGGATTGATGGCTTCATCTTGGAAACGATGAACATTGACGATGTGCTTGGCAATGTTCAAGTCCGTCCGCTCATCGCACTCGTCGAGGACCACGAAGAACAAATCGAATCTACTCATGATCGGTGCACTCATAGCAAGATTTGCCCGGAGTGTTTTCTTTCGGTCGTATCGTCCACCAAGCGGGTTCGCAGCAGCCAGAATGGACGTCCGAGCATTCAGCGTGGCATGGATACCAGCTTTGGCGATGGATATCGTCTGCTGTTCCATCGCCTCGTGGATGGCTACTTGATCTGAAATATCCATCTTGTCGAACTCGTCGATTGCGCATATACCATTGTCCGCTAGCATCAGGGCACCAGCCTCGATGGTAAAGTCGCCTGTTTCTTCGTCTTTTACGACCGCCGCTGTAAGACCAGCGGCAGAAGATGCCTTCCCGGAAGTGTAAACAGCACGGGGAAGGAAGGAACAGATATACCTAACAAACATCCGATCGGTTTGTACATGTAAGGGAAGAGACTGACACGCACTTGAGAAACTGCGACTTTGACGTCGACGGATCGCCGATAATGCAAATGTTAATATCACCACGAAGGTGCATCCCTTCGGCGGTCTGCTTGTGCACGCCACCCATCAATTGCAGCAAGAGCCCCTTCTTGACGATTTCGTGACCGTAGACTGTCGGTGCTACGCTCTCCACCAGGCGTGAGTAGATGTGGTCCGAGTCGATCATGCTCTTGAGTTCATCGAATTCCGGCTCGGTCAGCGATCTGAGGAAGGCCTGACCATCCTCCTCACTGTCCTCTTCTTCGCCCCGAACGTTCGTACCGCCCTGTAACGAGCATCAGTATCGTGTTAACGCACATATATGCCACTCACTCGGCCATCAGCATCATGCACCATGCATGCCAAAAAAGCTGTTTTATACTGTAAATCTCGTACACCGAGACTCTTCAGGCCTGTTACACCACTAGAGACACCCCCCGTTGCAGCATTTGCACCGCTTTTGCTTGCCTCGCGCATAAGCTCCGCCTTGTTTCCACCTGGCAGTCCAAGCTGGCTGACATCCGGCACGACGATAAATGTTCCTGTAAACACACATTTATCTCCGGCTTTAGCCCGTTCAACGAGCTCGGACCGAAGAATGACATCAAGGGAACGGGGCATAGAGCCTGTTGGTATCTCGGAAGGGTTTTCTTGAATGCGAACCTTTTGCCAATCAGTGAATTTGGAGGTATCGATTTGCAGCTGCCATGCAATACGGTTTCCGCAAGTTGGGTTGGGACACAAACTGGGCTGTATGTCTGGTGGTGAGGAGGACATCAGCGACGCCAATGTCCAAATCGCACCTCGGTATACTTGAATTGTTGCTCTATCTCATTAACGAGACCGCCGCACACTTCGCAAATGAAACACCCGTACAGCAGTTCGGGTCGAACTTCACTTGTTCGTGTCACAGTGCCGCTGATACTCATCAAGGTACCAATCTTATCTGTGCGGAGATCCCGGATTCCAGAGACCAGAGGGAGGTGATAGAATGCAATGTTGAACTCGCGAGATTGAAGGTTCGAAGAGTCCGTAGTGGCAGCAGTCGGGTTTATTTTGAGATATTCAGGTTCATACTCTGCGACCAAGTTGTGAAGCGCGCGGCGTAGATACGGGAGGAACCTGTAATACTGCTTCTGAATTGCATCGGCGAGGACGTCGTCTCTCTGCAAAAGGTGGCCGTAATCCACGTAGAGCGTCGTGATCTCGAATTCACGCATGGTGTGGATCTGCTGGACATACACCAGTTCTCCATCTGCTACCTCGGGTAGGCCACCGTCGGAGGCAGGCGTGGACGGCAACGCAACGTCTTCAGTAAAGCTAGATCGTGACACGCTAAGGAATGATAACGCGCACGCTCAATCACCACTCACGATTTCAGAAATGTTTCAAAACTTTCACATACGCTCTCGCCTACCGCATCGCGAACCATTGGAACATCACCACCTGGTTGGTTCCGTGGTCTCCGCCTGCGCCTCGCACCTGCTTCATCTCCCCCCTGTGCTTCTCGTGCTTCGCTGTCGCCAAACGCCAGGGCATCCGTTGCTGGCCTTCTGACCGACCTCGGGGTGCCATTGGACGACGCCGTCGGATTTGGCAGGCTGCTCGGCGGCAACGACGACCTCGGTGCTGGTGGCGACGACAGACCGCCGAAATCCATCGTCTTCCTCTGTTCGCAGGGTATCAAAAGTCAGGAAGCGACCTCGCGACGCGGCAAGACCCACACACACATCTGGCGCGAGACTGCCTGCCCTAAAGTAACAACAGTACCTTTACTCGTCACGTGCTTCGCGGTTGTGGACCATTTAATGATGGTCGTCGCATGTAGGAGGGGGCCGGAGACGACCTGACCCGAGCTCATAATCAACAGCAGCTAGCAGCTTTCCGGCCTTCCATCTCAGTCCTCGTCATGACTCCGGCGGATGACTCGTCGGACGCGTTGGACCCTGCATATGTTGCAGAAGTCCTCTCCAAACCACCCTTTGTGCAAATTTCCGGCGTATGTAACGTTCGTGATATGGGCTCCTACGCCACCACCACATCCAATCTTATCACGAAACCCGGCTATGCGTTTCGCGGTGCAGAGGTCTCCAATATTACGGAACAAGGTCTTTTTTGGCCTACACCATGTTTGGGCACCACCTGACTGTGTTTGCTAGGCACTCAGCAGATGAGGGCACTCGGGATTACCACTGTGTTTGATTTGAGATCGGATCCAGAGATGCAGAAATACAGCACTCCAATACCCTCCATCGAGGGCGTGCAGATACTACGCACGCCTGTCTTTACGAACGAGGACTACAGTCCAGAAAGCATGGCAAGGTACGTTGGTGTGGGGCTCGTCATGTTCCCCGCTCATAACCCCATTTCGGTAGAAGGTTTGAGCTGTACGCAAGCGGTACCACAGAGGTACAGTGGGTACCAACCCCTCATGAAACGGGCCGCTGAACGCCCGAACAGGCCTTTATGAAGTTATACTCTCAAATACTCGAACACGGCGGTCGCGCATTTGGCACTATTCTCCGACACGTTCGGGATAGACCAAACGCACCATTCCTATTTCACTGCACTGGTTCGTCTTCGTATCTCGTGGGGTGCTGCTTCCCTCTGATAGAGCGTTGCCTAGCGGGAAAAGATCGCACCGGCATCGTCGCTGCCATCCTGCTCAAGGTACGACGACTCCCACCGGGGAGTATTAAACTTACCTTTTTGCACAGCTCGCAGGCGTCGAGGATCATTTCATCTGCCAAGATTACTCTTTAACCCGAATAGGCCGCGAACCAGACCGCGACAAGGTCCTCAGACGGCTCTTGAAAGAGCCAATGTTTGCAGCCAACTCTCATCTTGCTCTCCGGATGCTCTCTTCTCGGTGAGTTTGTACGCGCACGATCGGTGCTCCCCGTGATTCACTGTGTGCGGATATCAGATATGAAACGATGCACGCGGCGCTGGCCCTGCTCAGGGACAAGTACGGCGGTGTAGAAGCGTACGTGAAGGATTTCTGTGAACTTGTCGACGACGACATATCGATCATTCGATCCAACTTGGTAGTGCCGGTCAAGGCGCGGATGTGATTCACGGTCCTTTTCGTCTAGCTGCACAAACTAATTCAATCTTTTATTACCGTATTTTCGCAGAACTGGTGCGATGATAGGATAACCATGGGTGCATTCCCACTGTCAGGGCTTCCGACCGTTGGCGAGCCACTGGCAAGTAACCCGCCGCCACCCCCTTGCCAAACTCGTCTCAAGTTCGTGAGGCTTGGGAAATTGATATGATGTCAACAGGGACCTGTGAAACACTAGCATTCGCCAATCATGCCACCATTCTGCGATTAGGGAAGACTGACTCAGGCAGTGTTTGTTCCCGAGTAATCAGCTATGACGATCGTGCGACGTCGCCCACATGCGTCACTTCTGTCAAAGGGCGTGCCGACATTTCAAGCGACGTCAAAAAACACTGACGGGGTAAACATATTAGACGTTTATCGTGCACCGGATGAGTATGATTATCACTACAATATGCAGTAAATGAGGTACTGTCCGAGAAAATAGGGTTCGCATTGTTCCCTCATCAACCCTTTCGCGGAGCCAACGTTACAGGCCCAAACGAACCCGGCCGCCGCTGTTTTTGCTGCTGCAGGGCCAACGACCCCCCGGTCGAGCCCATCACAGACCCTGAAAAGGAGGACTGTGTGGCCTGGCCCCCCGTCATCGCCGCTGCCAACAACCCAGTCTGTCTCGCTTTCGGATTCAACGGTGACAACGCAGGCCTGCTCGTCCCCGCCCCTATCAACGCCGTCGGATCAGGAGCACCTCCTGCACGCCGTCGTGTCGAAGGGCCAGCCACTCCCGCTCCCGTCACTCCCGCGCTAGTGCTAGCGCCGCTCCCACCGTCGGCGCCCGGACCCGGCTTCGATGACAGCGCATCAGGGGTCTTGGCATCAAACCCTGCAAACGGCAACCCATCCACCCCGAGCGCCTGTCGACGCGCCTTTTCGTGTTTGGCCTGCACTGCCCGAAAATGACTGAGCAATTCTTGCCATTTTATTTCGCCCTGCCCAATCTTAGTTCGCGTAGATATCGATGGGGTGTTGCTGCTGATAAAGAAAAAAAATGTCAGTGTCGCTTTCGGGAAGGAGAGCCGAGAGGAATGCCATCATCGAGGCGGACATACGCCTTGGGTGCGATGTGAAGGAAACCGGAAGAGTTGACTGCATTGAGACGGTTGCGGAGCGACACGAACGCGCTGCTTTGTGGCAACAACATGAGGAGACCGTATAAGCACTTGAACAAGTAAGGATATCGTTCAGGCTCGAGGAGTTGAAGACGGAGATCTTTCAGTTGCTACGTGGTCAGCCGGTGAAAAGTTGGTAGAAATGAAACGTTACACGTGAAGACGGGGGACTCGATTAGCTGGACGAGCTTATCGATTTGCACCAATATGGCGACTGTCATTTCTAGGTCGGCACTATGCGTTCCGTAAGATAGTTCGAATAAGCGCACGAGCGAGTTTGTCGTACAATATTGACAATAGATTAGAGGCGTGTTCGTACGCTTGCGCTAATAGACAAAGCGAGAAAACTGAAACTGCATTGTGACACCACGACCGATAAAGCGTTGTGAAAAGTGCCTGTCCGTCTTGCTGGGGAACGTGGATTCCGTCAGCGCGGGTTAACCTGCCTGGACAAAAGACACGCACGCGCGTCTCTAAACTCTTTAGTCGTTTTCTGAACTCGGCGAGCTCCGGTGATGTAACAAGGATCGTATTGAGCTTTTGCACTATGTCGCTGGCGAACTCCAGATCCTATAGGTCATCAGCGTACGGCAGCGAAAACAAAATATTATGGGGATACCTCTTCTTTTTCTAGAATCTCTGCAAATGTACGATATATCCGTTCAGTGTTGAGATTTAAGCAGAGCTGCCGAATAATCAAACTTCCGCGTGCCTCTAGTAACTTCCTGTCCGTGCTAAACAGCTCGAGAAGGTTCATCATGAAAACGCGGAAGTAGCTCTCTTCCGAAGAAGACGAAATTTGTGCAAGAAGTTGCAAGTCGTGTTTGATCACCTAGAAAGCAGGACCTCAGACGGTCGGAGGACAGCATTACACGTTGCCAAACCTCTTCAGAGGGGTCCGACAGCGTCTTCAACAGTGCAGGGAAAGTACCGTCTTCCATGGCCAGGATCTCACATACAGTGAGCCGAAGAAGCTACCAGACATTAGTAATCGCATACCTTCCTTGGCGCCTTCTGGTGGAGCATGATAAGCCACTGTAACGCCGCTACCCTCGTCTGCTCGTGTTCGCTCAAAAACTGTATCGTCAGTTCGTTCACGGTTGCCACATAATCAAAGACGTCTTCGTCGTCAGCCTGCTCCTCTTGAACAGGAGACGGTAGCGTCGGGATAACCACTGCAGGCGCGGGTGGACCGGATGTGCTAATCGTAGACGCTCTGGATTGCGGTCGGCTAGGTATCTCCGACGCTGCGGGGACGAGAATGCTAGAACGGGATCTTGGAGTCTGAGGTGCGGTGGTCTTGTCTGATGCAGCAGAGGGTTGAGGGTCCGCCGTAGACTCGGGTGATGGTACATCCTTTTGGGGAGCTGCTTGAAGAGTGGATTGACGAGATGGCGGCACAGGTGGAGCGGGAGGAGTTGGCGAGCTGGTAAACGTACGCGTCGACTGCCGAGATGGTTGATCCCCAGGGCAAGGCAACTCCTGGATGACCTTCGTGAGGAGTTTATTTGTTCGTAAGGCTGCGGACTGGATCATAGGGACGTGGTGAGCAAGGTTGGGTAGGATCGCCGGAATGAGACGAGGCGTAAATGGAAGCATGACTTCCTGCGCGAATCCCAAGAATTCCGCTAGCCATCTGAGAGCCGTGGATTGCTGGATTTCGTCATCTGTCGAGCAGTAGTCTTAGCGTCAAAAAGTGGCATATGCCAGTGCAACTAACGTTGTGCGTCGAGCTGCTGGATCAGGATTTCAATTATCGCTGCATAATCTATCCGGACCCCTTGGCCAGGTACCCAAGCTATGATTCGTGAGTAGAGCTGGGACGAAAGCGAAGCACGCCTCACCTCCAGTAGTTCGATGATGATGATCCTCGGATTTTTGCTCGTTCAATTCACCATCGTGGTCATGTACAACATCATCCTCACGGATGAACAAGGCACGTTCCGAATGAGACAAGGTGATATCAGGAAGCTTCTCGTCTGCTCGACGCTGTTCTGACGAATCTGCAATTTCTTCTCGGCGGTGACGAAGCACGCTGATATCACGTATCTCACGAAGGAAATCTGCCAAGATATTCTCGGTAGCGACGCGAACATCCTCGGTGGGATCGGAGAGATACTTCCTGGATGAATCATTTCAGCAGCAAGGGGATACCGGCTTAAGGAGCACTGACAGAAGGCCATCGAGGAAATCAGGAAGATAGGAGACGAGTTCGAGTTCCGGGATCGAATCGAGGACGGTGATCCAAGATACAAGGTAACTGCGCGTGAACGGACTGACGACATAAATGCGCTCCTGAAGAAGGGGGATGAATCGGGCGAGCGAAAACGCCTTTCTGGGGGAAGGGCTAGCATCGGAGGGGGCGTCGTCAGGATATGGTACAAGTATACTCTGTTCCTGGAGATCAAACCGAAGGCGTATTCTCTCCGTCTCTGGGTACTGGGGGATGTATACAGAGGCAGTCTCGGCGACGATGTCCTTCAAGAGGCGGTCGAGAAGCTCGGCGCCGTTCTTGACAGATAGCTCGGAGTCCGCAGCAAGCTAAGGTGCATCAGACCCAACATTGAAAGGAGAGAGAAGTAAAAGACCTTGCTGAGGGAATCGAAGATGGGGTTGAAATATACGAGGACTTCGCCCTTGGAGACTTTGGCAATGTTGTACAAGCATTCGGCAGAGAAATATCTTATCCTGTTCTCAGGATCTGTAAAGCAGGCGAGGACGGGCTCAGTGAACTTGTCCATGTAAGGGGCCACGTCGACGCCAAGTGCGATGGCGGTCCCAGCGAGACCAATCAGACCACCGTTGCGAATGTGTAGTGCATTGGAGGCATTGCTGAACATGTCGACGAGTTGTTCGATGATCTGGCCGATGCGGCGGTGGTCGCCCTGTTGGTGACATTCGCGAATCTGCCTGCGCGGGGGTGTCTGAGTGCGGAGACGCGGCGAGCAAAAACAACATTACTTTTCGAGCTCGAGCGCGGCAGCCTTTCGCTTTTCATAAATCTTGTCCACGAGTTGCTTGGCCACCGAAGATTCTGCGCGCGGTCAGCAAGCGCGGAGAACGGACACGAGTCGCTCACCCATCTGACCGCCAACAAGCAAGTCTGCAATCGCGTGTTACACGGTGGGTGGGTCACGTGTGTGCTTATTATGTAATTGAGTAACCTTCAGGCCATCGGAGATTCGAGCCGCATGTGGACTTATTGTCAGGGCGATGCCATTTATCTTGGCTGGACGCTCTCACTACTTAATCCCTTCGACCCTTGTCACTCCTTTGTCTCCTTACGACTGTACTTTTTCTCCTCATGCATCTTCCGTTTGTTCATAGGTGAAGGTACTCGCTTTCACTGGCCGCTCGCAGGCTGACTCGTTTTCGCTGCGTGTAGAGCGAGCTGCGAGCCGGCCGACCCAGCAAATACCGTAACGGACCGTTTGAACACGCTTCTCAACTCTTCTGGTACAGGCTACACCCTCAGTCTTTGTCCCGGTCAAAATTACTATATTACCGCTCCGCTCCTCTTCACCTCCCCAAATCAGGAAATTAGCACTGCCGGTTATCCGACAGACTCCACCAGAGCGACGCTGGTCGTGAGTGGGCCCTTGTCGAATGGTACAGGTCAAACCACCGCCGTGGACGGAACGTGTGGAAATTGCAGTGGCACGAAGCTGCGCAACATACAGGTGGGTTTCTCGGCTGTCTGCATCTTTTCTCACCCCCTGAAGCCAAGGCCAGGTCAACGGCACGCGCCTCGGAGGGCCACCGGTACTAGGAGGGGCAAACATCGAGATGGGCGGCACGACTTCTAATCAACTCGTCGAATACGTTCACTCGTTCGACCCGCGAGGTTGGTCCTGTCTCCATGTCGCACAAGGGAACCTCAGCTGTACCGGCGCTACTATCCAAAACAACGACATCGGCCCAGCAGGATCCGACAAATTCCAGCAATGGGCGGACGGTATCAGCATTGCGTGCCGCAACAGTGTAGTGCGAAACAACATGGTCAACAACCCCACCGATGGGGGCATCGTCCTTTTCGGCTCACCGGGCACTCGTGTGGAGAACAACACCATATGGGTGGAGACGGCAGGTTGCCCGCATCTTGTTCAAGTTCGAGTCTCTGAAACCATTGTTTTATAGCACACTCTTTTGGGAGGGATTAATTTAGTTGACATTTCCCCGTATGGAGGGAACTACA
>JBBPTA010000256.1:0-20464 GCA_038093915.1 Boletellus aff. emodensis
GCCGTATCTCTTACTACATCTGCGTTTCCCCACAATCCTCTTCGGGTATCTCCTTATTGGAAAGGTACAGCTCTGCCTGAGTATATATTTGTGCATGTATCATTAAGTAGTCCTTAGCTAGTTCTACACAATCTACATGTAGAATCTAGTCTGTCCTTGAGTCCCACCTGGATAGAGAGAAAGTGTACAAAGGAAACTAGTATGAGAAGATTTGCTAGGTTCACGCGTATGTGTAACATTGTGCAGCTCTAGCTAGCTATACCAAAGTCAGTGCTGTGGTTATCAGTAGAAAATATAAATCACCAACCAAGACAAGACCACCAATGCCTTTTTCTCTGGGGTAGCCAGCACCTATGGATAGCTGTCTAGATGCTAGTAATGAGAGTGGGGGAGAATGTAATAGCAGATATTGGGCACTAGCACCAATACCACTCTCACTTGAGGTGCAGCAACAAAGGGATGTGTTACGCATACGCGTGAACTCTAGTGATCCTTCCTAATGCTGAAGGCGTTCTCTTCTCTCTATCTGAAGGGACTTGAGGTTGGACTAAGTTCTAGGCATAGATTGCGTAGAACTAGCTAGGGACTTCTAGTGGTACATGCGCAAATATATACTCAGGTAGAGCTGTACCTTACCAATAAGGAGATGCCCGATGGGGGTTGTGGGGAAATGCAGACATAGTAAGAGATACGGCTGTAGGAGATGATGCGTCCGAGGATAGGGGAAGTGTATCGATGAAAGGGGAGTGTGGGAAGTCAGAACCATAAACTGTGGATCAATCAAAGGAAGTTCCATCCAGCAGATAAAGGGGAAATGCTGGATAGGTGACGTCATCTAAATACTCCATCTGAGGATGCGGGGAGAGAGAAGAAGTAGAAGAAGAAGAGTGAAGACAAAGATGCAAACCAAGCAGTTCTGAGAAGAAGAGATAATGTCCCACCTCTAGATTGTTGGTAACAATACCCCCGTTGTTGGTCTGAGCCACCGACTCAGACACTACCACCCCCGGTGTTGACATCGTGTCCGTCTCCATCATCGGAAGCATAAGCATTGGCGAAGGACAGACAGGCTGGTTGTCCATGGCCACACTCTCCGCAAGCCGTGCAAATACGTTCTGGGCAAGCATATTGGGGATGCCCTGGAGTGGGAAAGTGACGGAAAGGGCAGAGATAATGTCAGCAGGTGGGTTGATAGTGATCTCTGGACCCACACTGGTGGTAGACTGCCAATCGATCGCTCCCTTGAGGTGTAGGAGAGACAGGGGCAGTGGAGACAGTGTCGACAGATGACTCCCGGTCACTTGTAGCACTTTGTTGACCCATAGTCCTGGTCGGGGCAGGGGATCTTCCTCTAAAACCCTGATGATGGTAGTTACCCAATCTTGCAGGAGGCCTAGCTCGCTCAGTGTATACGTGTACTCGCATGGGTTGGGGAGCATCAGGGATTGCAATGAGCTTGGGGGAAGATCCGATGGGGGTGGATGGGTCCGGTTGTGGGGTGTCTGGTCTGCTTGGGACAAAGTTGTGCATGGGGGTCGAAGGGGTTGAGATGGCTGCCGATGTCGGTTCAGGAGGGGGCTGTGTTCGGTCTGTACCGCTGTCCATATCAACAATAGAGGCAGTGTTGTCTGGGAAGAAATAGAATTGTTGCTCGTCGGTAGTAAGGGTGGCGATTCTGTTTCGGAGATGGGGGAGGAGGTTCCCTTGAGGGAGCTGCTGGACTGCAAGTCCCAATCCCTTGTTGAGAGCAAATTGGGTGATGGCCTCTCGGGTGCTGGAAAGACTGGCCAAGGCGAGGTTGGTATTGATGCGGGCATGGGATTCGTGATCTTCCATGGAGTTGAGGGTGTCAATGGCTACGTACATGGATTCTTGGGTAACTAAGTAAAAGTGATGGAGTTGAAGGAGGAGTGGGAGGTTAGAGTTGTTTCAGAAAGTGGCAGTGTCTTCGAGCAGTAAGGTGATAGTTCGGTCTTCTAACAAGTTGTCAAGAAGAAAGGAGATGAGGTGAAAGCAAGGCAGGCGAGTAAGGCGGAGAGGAGGCAGGTCGCTGAAAGTGACGGGCCGAGAGAGATCTGCTGAGCCATAGGAAATAAAACAGTCCGTAGGTTACGCCCAATCTGATTCTCATTCGCTACAGAATTGGCAACCAAATCTATAAACAACCAAAAGGGGTGAATGGTTGGGGGACTACCATGACATTCCTGTAGCGGCACCCCACACTGTTTCCCCTTCCGAGTTTGGGAAGGTGGTGGAGAAGTTCCACACCCTTGTCTGATCAACTTTGACGATCGGGGGAACAAGTGTGTCTTGTTGAGGGGGGTTGTTGTTGTTAAAGAGGTGTTGGTCATTGGGATGGTGGCAGAATGTGACAATGGTGGGAGTGAGGGCATAGTGGACTTCAGTCCGAAGCTTGAGGATACATCAGTGGGAGTCCCAAATCAGGATGAGGAAAAAGAAAAGGGGGAAGGTGAAGCACAGGGAAAAGATGAAAATGAATGTGAAAACTGGGGAGGAGAGAAGTGACATGTTTATGCTACTTATAAGGTTGCTCCTTTGTCAGGTTTTCGTCATTGGGCTGGGGGAAAGTCCTTGGGTCGTGCAGCCTTATATTCTCAAAGGAGTTCATGAGAACCAGCGAGGTTCCGTTCTGGTTCCCATGTGTTTTCTGTGGATGAGTAACCCTTCCATTGGATCAGGTACTGCCTTCTTCCTCCGGTACCTCGATGACTGAGGATTTGATCCACCTTGTAACGTTCTTCGTCATCAACATGTTCTGGAGGTGGATTAAGGAAGTTGGGGCCATGTTCCACAGTCTCCCTGTATGGGGTTAATAGGTTGGTGTGGAATACTGGGTGGATCTTCCAGGTGGGAGGAAGTTTAAGCTTATATGCGGTGGGTGAAATAACTTGGAGGATTTCGAAGGGGCCTTCTCTTCGGGGTGCCAGTTTCCGAGAGGTATATCGAAGTTTGAGATTTCAGTTGTCCAACCACACCTTATCACCCGTTTTCCAGGGATGGAAATTGGTTTGTACTTGTTCCTTCATTTTTTGTTGGGCGATATGGTGTACCTGCTGTGCTTCCTTTCAGGCTTTGTCCAAAAGGGTCAATCTTTGTTCTAGTGCTGGGAGGAATGTTTTTCCAATGGCTGGGTAAGCCCTGGGTTCATAGCCTAACATTAGTGCAAAAGGGGATTGGGTGGTGACTGAGTGGGTTGCCGCATTGTGGGAGAATTCAGCCATGGGAAGGAGGGACGCCCAAATGGTGGGATTTCCTTTACAAAAGAGCCTGAGATAAGTTTCCAATTCTTGATTGACTTGTTCGGTTTCACCATCGGTTTGTGGGTGGTAAGCAGTGGATAGTGCAAGGTCGTAGTTTAGCAGCCTTGCCAATTCTCTGGCAAAAGCGGAGGTGAATTGAGGACCTCTGTCCGAGATGCATCATTGGTGTAGACCAAATCTGGGAAATACTCGTTTGAAAAATAATTGGGCGACTCCTTTTGCATCGATATTCAATGTACAGGGGCAAAGAATGACCCCCTTTATAAGGCCATGATTGACCACGACCATGACAGCATTGCAGGCATCCGAAAGGGGCAAGCCAGTGATGAGATCGACGAAAATAGACTCAAAGGGGTGTGTGGCAGTGCTGGCAATCAGGGATGCCGGCAGCATGACAGGGTGGGTGAGAATCTTGTTTGCCTGGCAATTGGCACATCCAGCAATGTAACGCTGGACAAACATGGGTAAACCTGGCCACCAATAGTCATGCTGCAACAGGTGTAACAGGCGGAAAGTGCCGGCATGTCCCCCTGCCTCGGAAGTGTGGATGGGGTGCACCAAATCATGTTGGGCAGGCTCTGGGATGTATAAGCGGCCCTTAAAGTACAGCACCCCATCAGTGAAATGCCAGTCATGTATGGAAGAACATGGGAGTAGCGATCATCCATTGTCCAATGCCACTAGAGCCGAGATGATGAGTGGGTTGGTGGAGGAGGAGTGTGCAATTTTGTCCACAAGGGCCAAATCAATAAGGGAGATGAAGTGGTCGGCGGGGAGTAGGGTGATGTCATGGTTGTCAAGCAAGGTATCCACATCGTCCTTCCTCAACAGGGCGTCAGCAGGTCCCATCAATTGTGCTGGCTGGTGACAGAAAGACAGGTCAAAGTCTTGCAAGAACAGCATCCATTGGGCCTGACGTTGAGACAGTTTATGCAGCTGCTTGAAATAAGCCAAATTTTTGTGGTCAGTCAGGATCGTGACAGGGTGAGCTGTTCCTGTGAGATAGTGTCGCCATTCCTCCAAAGCGCGTATGACCACCAGGAGCTCCCGATCATAGATATCGTAGTTCTGTTCCTCTGGGAAAAATGTTTGCGAATAGTATGCACATGGATGGAGGTCACCGTTGACATCCTTCTGCATCAGGATAGCTCCTGCTGCTCCCAAGGATGCGTCCATCATGACCCAGAAGGGCTCTGTAGACTGGGGGAGCCGCAGTACTGGAGCTGCCAAGAACGCTCGTTGTAATTGTCGGAAGGCCAATTCACAGTCTGGGGCCCAGACCCATGCATGATCCTTCTTCATCAAGTCATGTAACAGTCAGCAAATTGCAGAGAAGTTCAGGATGAATTTCTGGTAAAAGTTGCAAAACCCGATGAAAGATCGCACTGCCTTTACTGATCTGGATGGCGTCCAATCCTTGATGGCTTGTAGTTTCACTGGGTCAAGTGTAATTGATCCGGGACGAACGATCATTCCTAGGTACTCCACCTCTGAGATGTTAAAATGACACTTGCTCAGTTTGAGGTACAGCTGATGGTCCCTCATGCATTTGAGCACGTGTAACGTTCGTAGGTGATGGAGCTCCTGGTTGTCTTGGGTGTGGATCATCAGGTCATCCATGTAAATGATGAGCCATCCTTCAGCTATCATGTCTTTAAAGATGTCATTCATAAGTGCCTGGAATGTGGGTGGGGAGTTGCACAGGCCAAAGAACATGACCAATGGTTCATACAGCCCAAACAGGGTGTTGAATGCTGCTTTCCATTCATCTCCAGGCAGAATTCGGACGTTATTGTATCCCCATCTAATGTCCATTTTGGTAAAAATGGTAGAATCACGTAGGCGATCGATGAGGTCAGAAATCAAGGGGAGGGGATACGCGTTCTTTACTGTGGCAGAGTTGAGGTACCGATAATCTTGGCACGGTCGCAATCCTCTGTCCTTTTTCTGGACGAAGAAGAAGGGAGAGGCTTGCAGGGATTTGGAGGGTTGGATCTTTCCAGATCAGAGGTGTTCATCCACAAATTTTTTGCAGACTTGTAATTCTTTTGGGTTAAGGGGGTAGGCTTTAGCCACCCTAGGGGAGAAGTCTGGTTTTAGATCAATCATGTGGTCATATGGTCAGTTTGGGGGAAGTTCTCCTGCGTTGGGTTCACCAAACACATCTGCATAGGGGAAATACCAGGCTGGCAATTCTGTGGTTGGTTGGTTGGCTTTCTGGGCCAGTTCGGTGGACAAGGTTACTTTCAATAAGGTTTCTTCGGCAAGATATTGCAGGAGGTATCTGTGTTCCGTCCTGACCATCCCCAGTTTTCCTGGTGTTTCTGATAGTTCCACTTTCCTGGTTGACCAGTCTATTTTGGGATTCACTTTTCTTAACCAATTTATCCCAAGGATCACTTTTTCTTTTCCACAGTCAAGCATGAGGAATGTCATTCTCTGTGAATATCCTCTGATGTGTAAAGTTATTGTGACTGTGCTGCGGATTATCCTGTTCTTATTTAGGGATCCATCCATGTTGTGTGCGAGAATGGGCTTCGGTAAGCATTTTGTTTTCCAGCTGTTGGTCTGGACTAGAAATTTGCTGAGGAAGCTCCCCATGGCCCCACTATCGATTAATGTGGATGTTTCAATGGTGTTTTTGCCTGTTTCTTGGTACAATTGAACTGGGAGTTTTATTGCTCAGGCCTTTGTACCTGTTACAATTTATTCCCCTTACTCGCACATCTTTTTCCTCTCCATCTGTTGTCCTCGCCGTTCCCCCATCTTTGGCATGTGCTATTATGATTATGAACATTTCTTCATTGTTGTGGGTTTACCTATGACTTACATTTGTTCTCTTTAGTCATACGCGCTTACTCGTTGTCCGATCCAACTCGGACTCCTTACTTATCTTCGACCCTAGGGAGTCATTCTCACTTATGCTATGTCTGATTCAACCCGGACTTTGTCATCCTTCTTTGACCTTCCATACGATTCCATGCTGTGCATTCCTTCGTATATAAAGGTCATCTCTCCTGTACTTTTCCTCATTCTTGATCTGCACAATTCAGCATACTCTTGAGTCCTTCTAGTCCCAACCTCTCAGTCCGCTCTCAAGTGTGGTCCTTGACCCTAGTCCCTCAGTCCGCTCTCGAGCGTATAGTCTTTAAGCCGTTCTCTTGAACGTATAACCTTCATCCTCTTCGGCTGAGTTGTACCTCTTCGTGAGCGTCCTGCTGTCGAGCCTTAGTCTGATCCCTCAAGGTATGCTCTGCGTAACAGTACCGGTTACAAATACAGGCACTAAAGATAGGGGAGGAGAAGCCATTGTTTCTTCCCTCCCGACTAAAAATCCTGATCCGTTTGGATCACGCAGATTTCTTCTTCTTCCATAGTACAAACTTTGAGGATGTGAAGTAGTTCATCCCAAGGTAGGTCTGATCCTTGGATAAAGGTAGCCAGGGCATCAGTTTTGGTGGTAGCAATGGTGTTTATCTTCTGGGGGGGTTTTCGCCAGTTTCAGGGGCCTCCTGTTCCCTTCTTGTGGTTGGAGGATCTACACCCAGTGCAGTGACATACAAAACATTTATTGTTCTTCATATGTTCTGCCCTTTCTACTGGGGAGAGTTTAATGAAGTCAATGTCCATGGCATTTGGGTCTCTTTCTACATGGCGGGCTCCCCCTCCATGCGGCATAGGAATATAATCCCTTCTCCCTCTTAGCTGTTTAAGCTGGATTATGTTCTCATTAAAGATGTGGGCTTTGCTAACCCAGTCTTTCCAGGATGCGGGTTGGGGGTTAACAGTTGCCATCATATTGGCAAGCCTATGGTCTACTCCTCTTCTGAGGGTATCAATCAGAATCTCGTCATACCCAGTTTCTAGGCCACTCTTTGCCGCTTTCAAGTGGAAAGTAGCTGTGTATGCGTTGAAACTCCCCCTTTTTTCCCTATGGGGGAGGGACCTTTCCCTTTTGTCAGGGAAGTCGGATTGCTTCATCTCATAGAGATCATTCCTGGCTCTTTCCTTTATCCCAATCAGAATGAAGGTGCTGTTGAAATCTGCTTTAAACAAATCCCATGTGTAAAGGGGGATCTTTGGATATAAGCTTTCTGCAAAGACCACTCCTCTTCCTTTGCTCATTTTATTGAGGCATGTGGCCATCTTCACATCATCTTGGAAATAGATGTGTCGATTCATGACGAAGTAGGCTTCCATGGCGGCTATCCATCAGGATGCATCTGCTGCTTCTCCCAAGAAATCACCCAGTAGTCCAGCTTTGATTTCTGGGGATCTAGGATCAATTTCTGGGGAAGGGTCATCCTCCGAAGCCCTTCCTTGCTTCTTTCCCTTTGGATTGGACATGAGAATGTCCAGGTCGGGGTTGACAATTATTCGGAGAGAAGGGGAGAGGATGGGAGAAGGGGACCGTGGTTCTGGGTTTGGGGTGCCCAGGGTGTTAGGTCTATAAGTAGATCCAGAAGATTCTCGAGCAACTGGAGCAAGTAGCTGAGTAGGTTTTGACGTATATTCCGGGGTTACTGAAGTCCTCCTTCTTCTTTGGCTGAAGAGTGGGTTGGTTGGGGGGGCACTTCCTCCAGCAATTCTCCTGGGTTGGGGGGAAGGGGACAGAGTATAGTGAATGGACTCTTCTTCTAAGATGTCCTCGTCACTACTCTCTGGGGGTTGGTAGGATGTGGTAAACAGGGTTTTCACCCTTCTGCTTAATATAGCAGGGGCGGAGATTGAGGAGCTAGTTCTTTTGTTACACATACACGTGAACTCTAGTGATCCTTCCTAATGCTGAAGGCGTTCTCTTCTCTCTATCCAAAGGGACTCAAGGTTAGACTAAGTTCTAGGTGTAGATTGCGTAGAACTAGCTAGGGACTTCTAGTGGTACATGCGCAAATATATACTCAGGTAGAGCTGTACCTTACCAATAAGGAGATGCCTGATGGGGGTTGTGGGGAAATGCAGACATAGTAAGAGATATGGCTGTAGGAGATGATGCGTCCGAGGATAGGGGAAGTGTATCGACGAAAGGGGAGCATGGGAAGTCAGAACCGTAAACGGTGGATCAATCAAAGGAAGTTCCATCCGGCAGATAAAGGGGAAATGCCGGATAGATGACATCATCTAAATACTCCATCTGGGGATGCAGGGAGAGAGAAGAAGTAGAAGAAGAAGAGCGAAGACAAAGATGCAAACCAAGCAGTTCTGAGAAGAAGAGATAATGTCCCACCTCTAGATTGTTGGTAACAGGATGGTGCACAGTGTGAGACTCACTGTACTAGCAGAGTTTCTCCTTGGTAGAGAGTATCAGTACCCTAGATGGGTGCTGTGGTGCACAGAGATAAGATAGAGTTTAATGGGGATTAGCCTCAGGTGAGGTAATGGAGGAAATGAAGTCAGGAGAACTCTATTGAGTGAGTTACAGCATTGAGTATGTTACATGCTGTTTATATAGGTTACATAAAGTGGATTTTGAACTCTAAACATGAGTCATGTTGAATCAGATCAACTCAGATCAACTCATAGTGACTCATAACCAATCATGTGATCTGGTTGTGACTCATAGTTGTTGTAGAATGTTTTTGTATGACATCATGCACAGCCTCATGACTCATATCAAGTCATGGTGAGTCATACTGAGTCAGAATGAGTCATCCCCTGAAAATCTCTAAGAGACCATTATGTCCATTAGGTTATGACATCTAATAGTGATCCTATTAGTCAGTCCTAATGTGGACTGATATGTCAGTCCAATAGTTAGTCTGATAGTCAGTCCAGTAGTCAGTCTGGTCATTAGTCCGGAATGTATCTGGAATACCAGAATGATAGTATCACTACCAGATTACCTTTATGCTATCTGGAATAAGTTAGTGATATCTGGACATACTTTGGACATCCGGATTAAGCATCCAGTAATACAAATTCCTATCAGACTTCAACACTTATACCACACATGGTTGCTGGCCCACACTGGGATGTCCATGTATATAGTGAAATTGTCAGGGCAGGGTGACTGTATGCCTTGTGATAATATGGCTACATTGTGTGAAGGACACTTCTGGGGACATGTCATACAGTGTGTGCTGTTGGGTAGACAGGCAAGGGTACTCATCAATTCAGAAGAAATTTTGTGTGAGAGTGGAGGTCAATGGTCATTCTCAGAGAGTGTTGACAGGACTCATAACCTGTCAGAGCTAGAATATGGGCAGTAGAGCCCACTACAAAACTGTAAGTAAAGAAAACAAAGGTAATATGTCTGACTCACCTCAACTGCTGCCCAAAGGGTAGGAGAACAACTGAGGGAAAAGAAACAAAGGGGATGCCTTAAATATCTGGGCAAAGACATGCACATAACTCCACACCTCCAATACTAACTCCAACTGGGGGTATCATACCTCCAATTATACAGGTGTCAGGTGAAGAATAAGTGTCAACAAGAAAAGGGGGCAACAGGAATCTGTCCAGAGAAGGCTAAAGTGAATACGTACAACTGATGCATCCTTTCCTGATGCTAAGTCCTGTTCTTGCTGCCACATGGGGTGTCAGCTCCAAATGATGTGCTCTGGACCAACTCCAGAGTTAGGGTGGATTGGAGATTTGGAGCAGACCAGAACTGGGACAGGAAACCCTAGTTGGTGTTATGTGTATGCGTGAACTTAGTGAAGCTTCTCTCTATCCCGTTCAGACTCGAGGATGAACTAAATTCTAGGCATAGATTGCATAGAACTAGCTAAGGACTACTAGTGGTACATGCACTAATAAATACTCAGGTAGAGCTGTACCTTTCATATAAGGAGATACCTGATGGAGAACATGGGGAAATGCAGACATAGTAAGAGATACGGCTGTGGGAGATGATGTGTCCGAGGATAGGGGAAGTGTATCGCCGAAAGGGGAATGTGGGAATACGGAACTGGAACAGGAGGATCATACGAAGGAAGTTCCGTCTGGCAGGTAAAAGGGAAATGCTGGATAGGTGACGTCATCTAAATACTCCATCCAAGGACATGGAGACAAAGGGAGACCAGAGGAAGTTGAACAAAGAGAAAGGCATAGCCCAAGCAGCTCACAAAAGAAGAGATAATGTCCCACCTCTAGATTGTTGGTAACAGTTGGAGGTGTGGACTTTGACAGTTTGTACATCCATCTAGGTTATGATAATATACTGTATCTTATTTTGTCCAACATTAAGCACAGGCCATACAGTTGCCCAAACTTCAAGTATTGGCCTGCATATTTTCACCCAACAAAACTTGAAATTTTGTCACATCCCATTTGTCAATTTATATTTCAAGTTTAGCCATCACATTTGGGAAGACATTTAATCCTGACTTAAATTCTGCAAAATGTGTGGTGAATGGCACCAAACAGATATTGAAAATCAACACTTGATAAGTGCCACTAATTGCCATTGGTTGGCATTTGGGTAAATGCTGAAACGAACTCATAAATGAACATAACACTGATATAATTTCTATGAATGATGTATATGCTGAAAATCCACTGACAAACCCCCCTTGGACCCACCGGGAACCTAATCCTCACTAAGCCTCAGTGGAACCTTTATGACAACTGGCCATGTACTCATCAGCAAATTGCTCACATATAGTATCAGGAAATTAGGAAGGTGCTGATATTTCCAGATACTTATGACAATTCCTTAATCACTATTATATAGACAGATATATGTATATATATGTATATATTGTTACGCGTACGCGCGAACTTAGCGAATCTTCTTCTCTCTATCCAATCGGACTCGAGGATGAACTAAATTCTAGGCGTAGATTGCGTAGAACTAGCTAAGGACTACTAGTGGTACATGCGCGAATAAATACTCAGGCAGAGCTGTACCTCACCAATAAGGAGATACCTGATGGGGTTCGTGGGGAAACGCAGGCGTAGTAAGAGATACGCTTGTAGGAGAAGATGCGTCCGCAGATAGGGGAAGTGTAATGCCAAAAGGGGTACGTGGGAACATGGGGCTAATAGGCGAAGAACAGTTAAGGGAAAGCTCCGTCCGGCGGGTAAAGTGGAAATGCCGGATAGATGACATCATCTAAATACTCCAAACGGTGACGAGACAGGGAAGATGGGGAAGCAGAGGCTGACCGAAGAGAAAGACGCAGACCGAGTGGTTCACATAGAAAGAGATAATGCCCCACCTCTAATTTGTTGGTAACAATACCCCCGTTGTTGCTCTGAGACACTGACTCATACACTACCTCCTCCGGTATTGAGTTCGTGTGCGTCTCCATCATCGGAAGCATAAGTGTCGGTGATGGACGGACAGGCTGGTCGACTGTGGCCACGCTCTCCGCAAGCCGAGCAAATACGTTCTGGGCAAGCATATTGGGGATGCCCGGGAGCGGGAAGGTGACAGAAAGGGCAGAGATAATGTCGACAGGCAGGTTGATAGTGATCTCTGGACCCACATTGGTGGCAGATTGCCGATCGATCGCTCCCTCAAGGTGTAGGAGAGATAGGGGTGGTGGAGGTGGTGTCAACAGATGACTCTCGGTTGCTCGCAGTACTTCGTCGACCCATAACCCTGCTCAGGGCAGGGGATCTTCCTCTAAAACCCTGGTGACGGTAGTTACCCAATCTTGCAGGAGGTCGAGCTCACTCAGTGTATACGTGTACTCGCGTGGGTCGGGGAGCATCAGGGACTGCAATGAGCTCGGGGGAAGATCCAACTGGGGTGGAGGGGTCGGGACACGGGGTGTCTGGTCTAAGGGGGGCGAAGTTATTCGTGGGGGTGGAAGAGGCTGAGAAGGTTGCCTGTGTCGATTCAAGAGAGGACTGTGTTCGGTCTGCACCGCTGTCCACACCAGTCTCAGAGGCGGCGTTGTCGGGGAAGAAGTAGAATCGTCGCTCGTCGGTAGTGAGTGCGGCAATTCTGTTTCTGAGATGGGGGAGGAGGTTTCCTCGGGGGAGTTGCTGGACTGCAAGTCCCAATCCTTTGTTGAGGGCGAATTGGGCGATGGCCTCTCGGGCGCTGGAAAGACTGGCCAAGGCGAGATTGGTGTTAATTCGGGCATGGGATTCGTGGTCTTCGACGGAATTGAGGGTATCAATGGCTACAAAAGTGGACTCTCGCGTGACGATATAGAAATGGTGGAGTCAAAGTAACAGCGGGAGGTTGGAGTTGCTGTGAAAAGTGGGGGTATCTTCGAGTAGTAGCGTGATGGTTCAGTCTTCCAGCAAGTCATCTAACAGGAAGGAAATAAGGTGGAAGTGAGGGAAACGAGTGAGGCACAAAGGAGGTAAATCGCCGAAGGTAATGGGCCTAGACGTTTGCTGAGCCATAGGAAATAGATTAGATAAGAGATCGCGCCCGATCCTATTCTCATTCACTACTTCTTTGGCCACAAGATCTATGAATACCCAGAAAGGATGAATGGTCTGGGAACTACCACGCGGTTCCCCTAGCGGCGCCCCACTCAGTCTTGTCTTCGTTTGGGAAGGTGATGGCGAAATTCCACGCCCTGGTTTGTTCAATTTCGACGATGGGGGGAGCGGGTAGGTCCTGTTGTGGTTCGTTGTTGTTGTGATGGGTATGGTCGGTGTGGCGGCGGAATGTGACGACAGAGGGGGTGAGGGCGTAGCGGACGTCAGTCCGAAGCTTTAGGATGCGTCGGTGGGAGTCCCAGACCAGTATGAGAAAAAAGAAAAGGGGGAGTGTGAAACAAGTGGAGAAAATGAAGACGAAGGCGAAAACTGGAGATGCGAAGAGAGACATAACTACTACTTATAGTCCTTCTTTGTCAGGTTTTCGTCGTCTGGCTGGGGGAAAGCTGTTGGGCCGCGCAGCTTTATATTCTTGAAGGAGTTCGTGAGAACCTACGAGGTTCCGTTCCGGTTCCCAAGTGTTTTCTGCGGATGAGTAACCTTTCCATTGGATCAGATACTGCCTCCTCCCTCCGGTACCTCGATGACTGAGGATTTGGTCCACTTCATAACGTTCTTCGTCATCTATATGTTCCGGTGGTGGATTAAGGAAATTGGGGCCGTGCTCCGCAGTTTCTTTGTACGGGGTTAATAGTCCTGCGTGGAATACTGGATGGATTTTCCACGTAGGGGGGAGTTTGAGTTTGTAAGCGGTGGGGGAGATAACTTGGAGGATTTCGAATGGGCCTTCCCTCCTGGGTGCTAACTTTTTAGAGGCGTAACGGAGCTTAAGGTTGCGATTGTCCAGCCAGACCTTATCCCCAACTTTCCAAGGACGGAAATTGGTCCGTACCCTTTCTGTCATCTTTTGTCGGGCTATGTGATGTGCCTGCTGCGCCTCCTTTTGCGCATTGTCCAAACGGGTTAATCTCTGCTCCAGTGCTGGGAGGAAGGTTTTTCCGATGGCTGGGTAAGCCCTGGGTTCATATCCCATCATGAGCGCAAAAGGAGATTGGGTGGTGACTGAGTGGGTGGCAGCGTTATGGGAGAATTCGGCCATAGGGAGGAGTGAAGCCCAAACGGTGGGATTTCCTTTGCAGAATAGTCTGAGATATGTTTCAAGTTCCTGGTTTATGCACTCAGTCTCGCCATCAGTTTGTGGGTGGTACGCGGTGGACAATGCGAGGTCGTAATCGAGAAGTCTTGCCAGTTCTCTAGCGAAGGCGGAGGCGAATTGGGGTCCCCTATCCGAAATACATCATTGATGTAGGCCGAATCTGGGGAATACTCGTTCGAAAAATAACTGTGCTACTCCATTTGTGTCGATGTTCAACGTACAGGGGCAGAAAATGACCCCCTTCGTAAGCCCATGATCGACCACGACCATGACAGCATCGAAGGTCCCTGAAAGGGGCAACCCGGTGATAAGGTCGACCGAAATAGATTCAAAGGGACAGGTGGCGGTGCTGGCAAGCGGGGAAGCCGGCAGGATAACGGGATGTGTAACCACCTTATGTGCCTGGCAGTCGGCACACCCGGCCACGTAACGGCGGACAAACGTGGGTAAACCCGGCCACCAATAGTCGCGCTGCAACAGGTGTAACAATCGGAAAATGCCGGCGTGCCCACCAGCTTCCGAAGTGTGGACAGAGTGTACAAGGTCGTGTCGCGCGGCGTCAGGTATGTAGAGGCGCCCCTTGAAGTAAAGGTTATCATCGGCAAAATGCCAATCTTGTACCGAGGCCCTGGGGAGTAGCGATCGTCCGTCTGCGAGGGCAGAGAGGGCGGATATAACGAGGGGGTCAGTCGGGGAAGAGCGGGTGATCTTATCCACTAGGGCAAGGTCAATGAGGGAGATGAAATGATCTTCGGGTAGTAGGACCACATCGTGGTTATCAAGCGAAGTGTTCACCTCATCCTTTCGTGACAAGGCATCAGCAGGTCCCATAGACCGTGCGGGTTGATGGCAGAAGGAAAGATCGAAGTCTTGTAGGAATAGCATCCACCTGGCTTGTCGCCGAGATAGCTTGTGTGGTTGTTTAAAGTAAGCTAAATTCTTGTGGTCGGTAAGAATAGTGACAGGATGCACGGTCCCTGTGAGGTAATGTCTCCATTCTTCCAGGGCTCGAATGACCGCCAGGAGTTCACGATCGTAGATATCGTAGTTATGCTCCTCTGGTGAAAAGGTTCTTGAGTAATAGGTGCAAGGATGGAGGTCACCGTTGGTGTCTTTCTGCATGAGGATGGCTCCTGCTGCGCCTAAAGATGCGTCAGTCATGACCCAGAAGGGGTCAGTGGACCTAGGGAGTCGCAGTACTGGGGCCGCTAAGAAGGCCTGCTGTAGTTGCCGGAAGGCGGATTCGCATGGTGGGGTCCAGGCCCAAGCATGGTCTTTTTTTGTTAGATCGTGGAGGGGTCTGCAAATTGCAGAGAAGTTTGGAATGAATTTGCGGTAAAAGTTACAGAAGCCGATGAACGACCGCACGGCTTTTACTGATTTCGGTGGTGTCCACTCTTTGATGGCCTGTAACTTGACCGGATCCAAGGTGATAGATCCGGGTTGGACGATCATCCCCAAGTATTCCACTTCGGAAACATTGAAGTGGCATTTACTGAGTTTAAGGTAGAGGTGGTGTTTCCTCATCCTATCGAGCACCCGTAATGTGCGTAAATGATGGAGCTCCTGATCATTGTTGGTGTGGATCATAAGATCGTCCATATAGATAATGAGCCACCCTTCAGAGATCATATCTTTAAAGATGTCGTTCATAAGGGCTTGGAAGGTAGGCGGGGAATTGCATAATCCGAAGAACATGACAAGCGGTTCATATAGGCCGAATGGGGTGTTGAACGCCACCTTCCATTCGTCTCCTGGTTGGATACGAACATTGTTATATCCCCACCTGATGTCCATTTTTGTAAAAAGGGTAGAGTCACGAAGACTGTCGATTAGTTCAGAGATCAGGGGGAGGGGATATGCATTCTTTATTGTAGCCGAGTTGAGGTATCGATAATCCTGGCAGGGTCGTAGTCCTCCATCTTTTTTCTGAACAAAGAAAAAGGGGGAAGCTTGCGGAGATTTCGAGGGTCGGATTTTCCCAGATCGAAGGTGTTCGGTCACGAATTCTTTGCAGACGTTTAGTTCCGTGGGATTCAGCGGGTAGGCTTTGGCTACTCTGGGGGAGAAGTTGGGTACCAGGTCTATGGCGTGATCATATGGTCTATTTGGGGGAAGTTTGCCTTCTTTCGGTTCTCCAAACACATCGGCATATGCAGCATATCGCTTTGGTAATTCCATAGTTGGCTGGTTAGATTTCTGAGCTAATTCGGTGGACAAGGTTACTTTTGACAGGGTTTCTTCGGCGAGGTACCACAGAAGATATCAATATTCTGTACTTGTGGGCACAGGCGATCCTGGCGTGTCAGGTAGCTCCACTTTTCCTGTGGACCAGTGTATTCGTGGGTTTGCTTTCCTTAACCAATTTATTCCAAGGATTACTTGCTCCTTTCCGCAGTCTAGGACTAGGAAAGTCATTGGTTGAGAGTAGTCACCAATGCTCATAGTGAGCGTTACGGTGCTTCGGATCATTCCATTTTTATTTAGAGATCCATCCACATTGTGTGCGAGAATGGGTTTAGGTAGTCGTTTGGTAGCCCATCCGTGGGTTTTGACTAGGAACTTGCTAAGGAAACTTCCCGTAGCCCCGCTGTCGATGAGGGCAGATGTGTCGATGGAATTTTTGCCTGTGCCTTGGTACAAGAGAATAGGGAGTTTGATTGCTCGAGCTTTCGTACCAGTTACAAATACAGGCGCTAGAGATAGGGGAGGAGAAGCCATCGTTTCTTCCCTCCTGATTAAAAATCCTGATCTATCGTGACCATACGGATTTCTTCTTCATCGGTGGTGCAAACTTTGAGGATGCGGAGTAGTTCTTCCCGGGGTAAACTTGATCCTTGGATGAATGTAGCTAAGGCATCGGTTTCAGTCACTGCGACAGTGTTTATTTTCTGGGGAGGTTTGCACCAATTACGAGGGGTTCCTGTTCCTTTCTTATGGTTTGAAGATCTACATCCAGTTCAGTGACACACAAAACATTTGTTGTTTTTCATGTGTTCCGCTCTTTCGACCGGGGAAAGTTTGACAAAGTCAATATCCATGGCATTTGGGTCCCTTTCTGCCTGTCGGGTTCCCCCTCCATGTGGCATAGGAATGTAATCACGCCTCCCGCGTAGTTGTTTGAGTCGGATTATGTTTTCGTTGAAGACATGAGCTTTGCTGACCCAGTCTTTCCAGGACGTAGGCTGGGGATTGACTGTTGCCATCATATTGGCAAGCCGATGGTCTACTCCTCTCCTAAGAGTATCGATCAAGATTTCGTCGTACCCGGTTTCTAATCCACTTTTTGCTGCTTTTAAATGAAAAGTGGCGGTATAAGCGTCAAAGCTTCCTCTTTTTTCTTTGTGCGGAAGTGATCTCTCTCTTTCGTCCGGAAAGTCAGATTGTTTCATTTCATAGAGATCGTTTCGAGCTTGTTCCTTTATCCCGATTGGGACGAAGGTACTGTTGAAGTCTTCCTTGAACAGGTCCCACGTATAGAGAGGGATCTTTGGGTAAAGACTTTCCGTGAAGACCGCCCCTCTTCCCTTGCTCATTTTGTTGAGACAAGTAGCCATCTTGACATCATCTTGAAAATAGATATGTCAGTTCATGATGAAATAGGTCTCCATGGCGGCTATCCATCTGGATGCATCTGCGGCATCCCCTGAGAAATCTCCGGGTAATCCGGCCTTGATTTCTGGACCCCTTGGGTCCACCTCTTGGGGAGGGTCATCTTCCGAGCCCTTTGCTTGTTTCTTTCCTTTAGGGTCTGACATAAGAACGTCCGGATCTGTTTCTGCAGAAATTTGGAGGGCGGGAGAGAGGATGGGGGATGGGGATCGTGGTTCGGGGTATGGTGTTCCCGGGGTGTTAGGTCTATAGGAGTGTTCCGAGGTTTCTCGGGCTACTGGGGCAAGTAGCTGAGTAGGTCTCAAAGTGGTTTCTGGAGTAACCGAGGTCCTTCTCCTTCGTTGGCTGAAGAGGGGGTTTGTTGGGGGTGCACTTCCTCCGGCGATTCGCCTAGGCTGGGGGGAGGGGGATGGGGTGTAACGGGGAGTTTCTTCGTAAACGTCGTCGTCGCTACTTTCTGGGAGTCGGTAGGACGTGGTGTATAGGGTGTCTCGCCCTTCTGCTTTTAATAGCAGGGGCAGGTTGAAGAGCTAGTTCTTTTGTTACGCGTACGCGCGAACTTAGCGAATCTTCTTCTCTCTATCCAATCGGACTCAAGGATGAACTAAATTCTAGGCGTAGATTGCGTAGAACTAGCTAAGGACTACTAGTGGTACATGTGCGAATAAATACTCAGGCAGAGCTGTACCTCACCAATAAGGAGATACCTGATGGGGTTCGTGGGGAAACGCAGGCGTAGTAAGAGATACGCTTGTAGGAGAAGATGTGTCCGCAGATAGGGGAAGTGTAACACCAAAAGGGGTACGTGGGAACATGGGGCTAATAGGCGAAGAACAGTTAAGGGAAAGCTCCGTCCGGCGGGTAAAGTGGAAATGCCGGATAGATGACGTCATCTAAATACTCCAAACGGTGACGAGACAGGGAAGATGGGGAAGCAGAGGCTGACCGAAGAGAAAGACGCAGACCGAGTGGTTCACATAGAAAGAGATAATGCCCCACCTCTAATTCGTTGGTAACATATATACCATGATCATTTGTCAATCATAAATATATTGATCAGATAAGGGTATATATGGGTTGGTAGACATTTTGCAATTGATAATTTCTATATCATTTTGATATTAATCTTGTAATATATATAATTTGATGATCATATGGTAATCATTATGATTACTTGCTGATCACTTGCAAATCAATCTCACATCACATGATAATATATATCTTTTACTGATCAACAAACTTCAATCTGATATTATTCTGATCATTGAATATCATGTTCATCATTGGCTATCATTGAAATTAGCCAAAGGCATGGGAAAATATTTGTAATAACTGTACAGTACCTATTATATAAACCCAACCTTTGTCTCTTTCTTTTTTCTTCACTCTTGACTTTGAGTTTATGACTAGGTAAGTGTACATTTGTGTGAGACAAACTGTAAGTGCAATTTTTGCTTTCTATTTTCGCTTTTTCAGAGTTTTAGACCTATATATAGTAGTGTACATCTAGTAGCATAGTGATTTATTGTAAGTAAAATAAATTCATCTTATATTTTGATATCATTGAAAATCACCTAAATATCTATTTTAGGTTAGCATTTCCTGTTGTTTGCTTTTGTTTTTGTATATTCAATGATGTTAATGGTAATCAATGATAATCACTGATACTATATAAAAGTACAATATAACTGATCATAAATATAATGTTGACCAGATTGATGTAAATGATGTAAAAGACACTTGTGATCAAATATTAGCATATAGCTATATATTATCAACTTGGCAAGAATGTCAAATATGATCTATACTATAAACTCTATGTGCAATTATATAGCATTATCTGAGAGTACATCATTATTGTACATCTTAAAGACTTTATGTAGTAGATAAAGCTATATATAGGATTATCTTTTCCTCTTCAATTTTCTGATGCTATGCACTCGTTTGTAAGACTGGAATGGAGGTTTGGATGATGCCCAACAAGTAAGGGAGTGTTTGAATCCTCAATTGCTTGTACTGACACTCTTTGTTTTTGATCAGTGGCCAACTAACATGCTTGGATGACTCTACTTGTGCACTGTGACTTGTTGTCCACCTCAAACTGACAGAACTTTTCTCTTCTTTCACTTCTTCACATATCACTGTATCATATTAAGTCTAGGCTGGTCTGGAATACCCTGTTCATCACTCACTATCATTCTTCACATGATGTCATGATGATGTCATAGATAGGTAGAGTAGTATATAAGGACCAGCATGTATTGTAGTTTCCTTAGGTTCAGAATATTATCCTCATCCTCAGATCACTGAGTTCACTTTGAGCTTGGCCTGTGGGATAGTCCTGACACGAACAACCTTTCAGTACACTGCTGTTCCAACAAATGTCCAACGGAAAATTTAGGCGAGTCGCCGCTGAGCACGAGATCATCGCTCAGCCATGCCAGATCACCCGTTCCAAGGACGTTTAAACGGCCGTGCTGGAAGTATTATGGCGAGAAGCGATTGGACCTTGGCCTGCATTTATTCATTTATTTATCTCGCTCAATCATCTGTTTGTCTATTTCACCGCGTCCGAGTCGCTGCTTTGCTCTTGTCTACCTCTCGCGCGCCGTCCTAGCTCAGATACTTCTCGAATATATCTGGACTTGATAACTATGCCAGTGATCGTCTTAGACACCAGGTTGCACTCCCAGCTGCAAACACCTGAACTCACGACCATGTCTTGCGCTTTCCCACAGTGCATTGACAAAGCCCGTCGAGCATCGATTCAATGGGCCAAGTTAAGAGGCTTGATCCCCTGGGAAGTCGTACGCTCCTGTAAAGGTGGCAGTCCTGGTGCGTTCCGCCCCCATAGTACCATGAAGGCCCCAACGCGCCCGTGAGGGCGGCCATTTGTGTCCATCCTGGTGGAACACGGGCTTGAGGGCGTAGGTTGTGCGTAGCACCCCCTTTATTCTTTCGCTCAGTATCCTCGAAGCACTCACTCCAGTGGCAAGTCCCTGTACCCCCTGTGCAAGGAAATTCCACTCCCATCCGGACCTCCTGAATCGACCGCCTCCAGCACCCAACA
>JBBPTA010000257.1:0-13628 GCA_038093915.1 Boletellus aff. emodensis
ACAGTAGTGTTTTTTAAACTATTACACTGTATTACAGGCTAAACATCATACTTAGTAATAGGTTAAATGACTCCTATCTAATACAGGATAGTATATATATATATAATGAAATTATTTTATTTTATATAATGCAATGATATCAGAATGTGGATACAAAAATAAACATATATTGTAACAAAGAATATCTAATTTTCAGTTGATATAGGGATAATTGGGGATAATACTGGAATATGAATAATTCCAGAATGATACTAAGATAATCTGGGATGATATTGGGAGAATTCTAATATAATACTAAGATGATTTCAGGATAATATGTAAGACGCTCGAAACGAACTACAACACCTCGAAAGATGCGTTCACCATATTTAGCACGGCCGATTAGTGCTACCAGCGGTGAATCGACGGAACTTTGTTCCAAGTTATTGTATACGAGTATCATCGAAGACTCCCAGCCCGCCCAGCTGCCAATTTCTTTACGCTCGACCCATGTTGTCTTGTAGTACCTCTGTTCCAAATCACAGGTAGTTGCTGTTGTAGCAGACCGTATGTAGGCAGTGTAAGACGTAGCCACCTCCAGCTGAGCTCACGTGCGCCAAGTCAGTTGTTGGATGCGATGAGCGAGGGCCTCGAGGTGGTCATCAAGTATCGCGGCGCAAAATACAACCAGGTCGCCTCCCCCGCAACCTCTTCCGCCGAGTTCGCCATCCTGAAAAAGGACCTCGCTCATCTCCGTGTACACTCTCCGTCCCAGAAGAACGTCCGCCGCGTCGATGGGTCGTTTATCCTCCGATGGCCCCTGGCTGGGACTGTTGCCCCAAAGGTAGACGGACTAGCCGTGGGTGGCATCCTCCTCCGTCGTACCCATCGCACTGACTCGATTTGCGTGCGCGTGTAGGATTCACTCCACACTCGATGGTTCAAATTGTGCAGCGACGATCCGGAAGCACGCAAGCTTCGAGAGTTTCTCTCCATGTGAGCACCTTCCCTGCTCCCTCTCACCCGTCGTTTCAACCGTGGATCTCACTCAAACACGCCGCCGCCGTCGTTGACACGCCTGTTCTCCTCAGAGACTCGATCACGTTGACCCAAGAGCAAGTCGCTCGTTTTTCCTGGATGTTTTGTTGGATTTGCTGACCCCGGTGACGTGCGGGTGTGCGTTCCCAGCGGCGTGTTGATTCGTGCTACCGCAGGTTCAGCCCAGGCTCCGCAGGACGCTCTACCAGGGCTCGCGAAAAGATTGAGCGATCAACCTGCGTCTTCGACGACCATGCGACCGCAACCACCAGCGGCGCCGGCGCCACCTCTTCCAAAGCTCCCGCCGCCCACCCTCGTACGTTCCCCCTCCCGTTTTGTTGGGGTTTTTCACAGTCATTTTCGATGCGTGTGGCAGGCGCGAATGGAGAAACAGCAACAGCAACAGCAGCCCCCTCTCAAGAGGCGGCTGAGCGTCACCGACGGCGCGTCCAACGTGAACCTGCCGGTGACGCGACAAAAGCTGGACGTGCCAGACACGCAGACCGCGAGCGCGCCCCAGTCGACCAGCAACGCGCCACACCCGTCGACTGACACCCCTACCCCCGCGTCGCCGAGAGCGGACCCAGATTGGCGCCGTGGATCGTCCGCTCCCGGGGACGCGCGGGACGGCGACGCGGTGCCGGCGTCGCCCTCGGAGGTGCCGATGGTGCCCGGTTCGCCCGTGCGAGAACTGGGTGAGATGGCCCCGCAATCGGCGCCGCCTTTGCCTCTTTCGGTCGACCCGCCCGGTTCGCCTCAGCAGCAGGTTCAGTTAGGCACGGGCGCGTCGGGCGACGTGGGCGGGTTGATGCACGCACTGCAGGAGGCGCAACGCCAGCTGGCGGCGATGCAGGCGCACGAGCGGACTATTATGGACGACCTCGAGAGGCTGGGCGCGCGGCCTGAGAGCGCGAATGTGGGCGTGGACGGCGTCTCGCGCGACGGTGCGTCTTTTCCCGCTTCTCTCCCCTCGGTCTTTGTGGTTTGGTTCGTCGATTGCTGAAACAGAGTCACGTGCGGACAGAGTTGTCGCGGCTAGAAGCCGAACTGAGGACGGAGAGGGTGAGGCGCGTGCGTGCGGAACAGGCGCTAAGTGACGTTGAACGCGAGCGTCGAACGCCGTTTGTTGTCCCGGCGTTGTTCCAGGCGTTCATCAGCCTATCCGAACTCTCCAACTGACGCTGAGGACGGGGAGACGTGCGTGTTCCTCTGGCTTTCCCACCGGATCGACAGCGACAACAGAAGAGGCTTCCCTTTTTTTGGACAATTATATGTGCGATTAAAAAAAGAAATCTACATGTAAACCCGAGATCCGACACAACGACAAGTCTTGAGCATGTTCGCTAGTCGGACAGATACGAGACCAGCAGAGCAAGACGACGCCAACACTGAAAGCGCCCGGAAACGAATACACACGAGCAGTGCTGGCAAGAAAGAGAGCAGAAGAAAGATTACAACACATGACGGCCAAGGCTGTGTGCCCCGCAGGCCATAGGATAGACAAATCAAGTAGGGGGGATCCTCGGGGAATGTACATATGATGGGCACACTGACCAGCTAAATTCGCTGTCGCTTCGAAGGCCTGCCTACGTCTACATCTGTCGTTGTCCGCTCGATATGGTCAAACACGGAACCAAGGGCTCGTGCGAGATCTGGAGGAACGGGACCGCTTGCGGCGGCCATCATGTCCTCGAATTTGCGCTTCAGACCGTCGAGTTGTTCGGGCGAGAAATAGACGACGGGTTGCTGATCAAGAAAGGATCGTAGACAGTGAGTGACGCCTAGTTTGGCAGGCAAGGCACCTACAGGGCTATGTCTCGCCTGAGGCACGACCTCGTCAGTTGCGAGCGCGCTTTCTACCGCCGGATGCTCCTCTTCCTCCTGTGCGTCGGGATGTAGTGGCGGTGGCGGCGGCGGTGGATGTGGATGTGGATGTGACATGGTAGGGTGGACCGGCGGAGGTTCTACCATCAAATGCGGTGGATGCTGTATGTTTGCAAAGATCGGCGGTGGCTGCGGTGGAACGGGCACGGGGACCGACACCGGTTTCGGCGTCGTCTCGAGTTTGAACTCGGACGTGTGCGGCGGTCTTCGAAAGGATGCCGGAAAACTCGGGTGGGCCTCGGCGTGTGTCATGCGTATTCGCAAGAGGTGTTCGTTGTCGTCCATGACGGTGATGCGGAGCCAACCACCGCAGTGGTAGCGCGTGATCCGACTCCGTGATTTGCGGGCCGAGTCTTGGGTGCGGGATTTGGACTGTTCGCCTTCGAGCTGGGCACAAAAGTAGGTGACGACGGTGGACCTTCCGCCGCGTTTCGTCTTCTTTTGACTGCAACAGAGGGGTGGGGGTGTCGTCATCGTGGCCAGGGGCGAAAGAGAAAAGGAAGAGACGCACTTCCAGTGGTAATCGGAGGCCTCGGCGAGAAAATCTCTTATCCGATTGGAACGATTGTACAAGTGTTCTCCGGCGACGAAGAAGCCTGGGGGGACGCTGACCATGGTGTCGAAATCAAACGGGCGGGTCTTGTTGAGGGTGACGAGGTTGAGAAAGTCGTCAAAGGACATGGCGGCGGTTGCGATCTGACCTCGGCCAGATGTCTCGGCGACTATTTCCGAGGCAACCTTGCGTGCGTTCTGCTTCTCCATGCAGGCTGTGCAAACCTTGAGATGACCACCGCCCGTGCGGCGTGGGGGAAATGAGTGAATGGGGCCGGTATATGGACATCGGGTACACTTTTGAGGGAGGGGTTGTTGGCAGTCGGGAGGGAGATTGAAGGTATGGGACGAGGAGGAGGAGGAGGAGGAGACTGGGGAAGGGGGATGGTGAAGGAACGAGACAGAGCGGGGATGAAACTTACCTTGCATGGTGGTCTTGCTCATTCTTAACCTTTTCTTGGTCACGACTCGACATTTCCTCCAGTCACGTGATCACACCCCAACTTTATGGACGCCTCCTCCAGACGGCATTGATCTCATGCTGCTGGAGCCGTGCCTAGGATCCTTTTGCGAGTCCCCGTCGAAACCCCATTAATGTCCGAGTTGTCGCAAATTATGCCAGGTGCCACAGCGACCCGTCACAGTGGTCCACAAACGTCATGAACCCGTGTGGCAGTCCTTGAACGAATCAGACACCAAAGGCAGGAGATAGAAACGCAACAGGGTCTGGGTGCACGACACACGTTCGCGGGCGTATGACCAGGTTCGCATTTCCTTGTAGGCAATCCCACTCGCCGTTCTCAGGACAAGGCTATGCGGCGCAATCCCGGGAATCTCGGACGGTGCGGATCCGATGCCGATGCAGGTGCATTGCCACACCCGGACCGCTCCCGGCCCGCCTTGGCCCGGACACTCGCTCACTTTCTGTCACTTTGTCGAGCGCGTGTCGTGTCATGCCGTGCCCGGAAACCGGACCGTCGCTCGGAACCTTTTTGCTGTCCAAATCGGGCGTTTAGTCGTCCCCGTCGGGCAACCCGACTTCCTTTTCTCCAGCGCTTCCATTTTCTGGGATCATTCTGCAAGTGCCATGTGCTCGCCTGGCCGTCCCGTTAAAAGGGCGTCCTGCGTGCACCAGACGGACAACAAAAACCATGCAGCCCAAAGAGCGAGCTCGCTCGTCCACACTCTCCAGCGGGGTTCTGGTGCTCCATCTGGATATCTTCATCCTCCTCGTCGTCATCCTGTTTTTCCTATTCAACACTCCCCGCGCACTGCTGTACTTTGCAAACCACCGTTCTGAAATATTCCAGGGTTATCTTTTGCGCTCCACCACACGGGTCAGGGCATCCCGGTCTCCAGGACTGAGTCCACAACTCACCGAGAAAGAGAGTGGGCTACCAGAATGCTTCCTTCCTACTCTCGAGTCGAGCATGGCGCCAAAGAAACCCTGGCATCTTCCTATGCATTTCTCCCTTAGGAACCCCGCAGCAAGCTTCACGCAGTATCGCGTCTTCGAGAACTATACGATCGTCCAGGTTATCCTGATGGCGAGTCACACCGCCGCTGTCCTTTATGCTGCCTTTTATGAATCAAACCCGTTTTCTAATCCGAAACGCATCGGGTGGATCATTGCATCTCAGATCCCTTTCGTATATGCCCTTGCAACCAAGAACAACGTCATCAGGCTGCTCGTCGGCGTGGGGTACGAGAAGGTTCGTGCCCCTAAATTGATCCAACACTACACCACTCGGACCGATGTCTCACCCAGCTGAACTATCTCCATCGTCACGTCGGACGATTGATGGTGATTGGAGCAAACGTCCACGCCGTCGGCTACAGTGCGTCATAACCCCTATCAACGCACCAGACAATGTTCATCTCAGATCCTTCTTTGGTGTGCATTCTCAGTCTACAAGTGGACATTGGCTAGCAACATCTCGAAAAAGATCGCCCAGCCACATATTCACTGGGGTATTGTTGCTCTAGTCTGCGTCGATCTTCTCGGGATTTTCTCGCTACAACATATCCGGACGAAATCCTATAACCTCTTTTTTGGAACGCATGCTGCGTCGTTGGTTGTGGTGCTGTTCGCCGTACGTACTTCATACTCCCTTCCACATGTTCGGCCGAGTGTCCTTGCGTGCAGGCATGCTACCACCAACGGGTCTGTGTTACCTATGTCATTGCGGGATCTGCCGTCTACGGTCTTGACCACGTTATTCGTGCCACCAAGACCCGCTTCGCCACCGCACACCTTCAGACGATACCGGGAATGGGGCTCACCCAAGTGCAGATCCCTTCCCTGAACGCAGGTTGGCGTCCTGGCCAACATGTTCGTCTCCGCGTCTTTTCCACCGCCATGGGTCTCTGGGAAATGACGGAGGTGCACCCATTCACCATCGCCAGCGCAACCAATACAGAGGAAGGCCTAGTTTTGATGTGCAAAAAGGCAGGGAACTGGACGCGGAAGCTGTACGAGTTGGCGCAGACACCCATAACTACTGCACAGGGTTTGAATCCCGAGAGGAGGGTCAAGGTAATGGTGGAAGGACCGTACGGTACGTCTCTCCTGAGCATCCGGACTACCATCGAAGCTCAAGTTAGAGTTCCGCAAGGTGGTATCGGTGACACCACGATCCTCAACTACTCTGGGGCAATGTTCGTAGCTGGGGGCAGTGGCGTGACGTTTGTGTTGTCTGCAGTTCAGGATCTCGTGCTGGCCGGCGCTAAAAGCAGGATTCGGGCTATCGAGGTGATCTGGAGCATTCCCGACCCGAGTTCGTCTTTTGGTACCTGCTTCCAGCGAACTAAGCTGACAGTTTTTCTTTCAGCTGCCCTGGAAACATTCGTCCCCCTCTTTGCTGCACTTGTCGAAAGCGGCCTTGCTAGACTGCGCGTTTCGGTGTTTTACACCCGCGCTGGATCCCGCCCGATGGAAGGACGTGTGCTCCCACCTGGCATCACCCTCGCGCCCGGGCGTCCGAACATCAAAAAGTGGTTGAACGAGCTGGCAACGTTCACAACGAACAGGGACAGCGCCCACGGTGCCTTTGTGGGCGTCTGTGGGCCCGTTGGGCTGGTGAAAGACGTGGCAGACGCGGTGCGGACGTTTGATGCTGCCTCAAAGCGAGACATGGGTGGCATCCAACTGCACGAAGAGTGCGTTTTTCCTCTTCGAATGCTCGTGGGGCTGGATCAGACACTGATCTTTTTGTGAAAAATGATCGCTAGGATTTTTGGGTGGTAATTCAGACTCGTAATTTCTCGTCCGGGATGAGCTTGTTTTGTAGTTGTGCTATCGCGCCAAAGCGTAATCTCTGAGCAAATATTGTTATTCATTGCTTGGAAGCGGAACCCTGCGACGCAACCATTGTGATTTCATTGTGGCAGTGCAGAGGTGGACAGGGGCTAGCGCGTGACAGGTCCAATCGACTTGGTACGGCCTCCTGTCGCGCTGGCCGACGTGCACTTGCCGAGGTTACTTACTGTGGAGATGACCGCTCCCAATAAGCGCTGACGGGAAACCCGATGCACTGGACGATATTTTTCCAGGCCATGTCTCCGGCGGGCCTTTCTTCCTGTCCACGTCGCAAAGCATAGATTCCACGCTCTTGCGTCGCTGTGATTCGTCGACGCGATGACATGTTTTCTTTTTCCTATACACAGGGAGGCATCCGCCATTCGTGTAGCGGCCCGCCGATCGTGCACGGGAACACCGAGCCTCGGAGCACCATGGCCATAGGTGCAAGTGTCACGTTCGTCACGGAGAGGCATTCTGGAGCTTGAACTTGACAGCACTGGGCACTCCATGTTCACGAGAGCACCGCGCGTGCAGGCTAAAACTGCTGGGGGGGAACTGCTTTCTCAGGTCGATGACCGATGGGCTATCGACGGGCGAGCTCACAGTGCTTCCTTGGCTCGACGAGGTCGAGATCGAGAGCCTCCGCATGTACTCGCACAAACTGTCCACCTCGTGAACAGCGATGAAACATCGATAAAGGAAGTGTCGCCCGTCGAGAAGAGCCATACGCGGACGACAGGGTGTGTCCTGCGGCAGTGTCAGGTATGTGTGTCGATTCTCCAACTAGAGTCAGCGATACGTCCGTGTGCACACCAGGTGCATGTCAGTTGCGACCGATTCTGGTGATGAAGCGCAGGTTGACAACCTATCGGTCAGTAGGGGGAGTCGTGGCGATCTCGACGAGCCTCGCGACAAACCACCTGAATGAAAGTGCGGTGGCCCGGATACTGACAGATGAGTGATTTCTTTCGTGATTTTTTTGATAAATTTATTTCTTGACCCAGAAGTACTACTAGGTACCTAACGTTCCCGAGCCTATTGGTTTGTTGGTTCTCACAGCCCTGAATAAACGTTTTGTTTCATGTCGAGTGGGAGATGGTAGAGGGACAAATGCATTGCTGACGCTGTCCCGGATCAGGGATGCGGGCGGGACAGACGGTTGCCCGACCGTATCAGCCAGGTTACGGCCCAGGTACTACCTAACGCCACATCCGCGGAGGGACTGAATCAATCGACCACCGCCGGCCCCGGGTCTCGACGTGTTGCCAGTACTTATTATAGTAAGTTACTTTGTACTCCAAAAACGCGATTGGCTGTTGCAAGGTAAAAAAAATTTAATCAAAAAACTTTTTGTTGGTTTATAGATACATAATACATGTTCACTGCATGACCACAACTTCAATTTGAAGACGCTGGCTAGGGTCGTTGAGACGTATGCATCATCCTTTCATTCAGTTGTATTTCAAACTTGCTCTCTGCTGCCGAGCACCAATGACTGCATATTTCGCGGTACTTGTAGCGTGGGACTCTGGGCGGACGAAGAACAGAATTCAACAATGTGCATCCCTGGCATGTGGATGGGCTAGAGTAAGCTTCTTTCGTACACTCGGCCGCCCATAGAGAATAATGAATAAAAAGGCATAGACCCCGACGTGTGTGTGTGAGCAACCCACCTTTGGCTAGCCAGTTCGGACTTTCAGGATCAGAAGACAGGGTTCAGAATCGTGGGCGAACGCACAGGGGTGGGCATTCGCCCTAGCACCTCGACGCATCGTCCTGACAATGCTTCCGATGCCTTCCTACCCTATGTCTTTCACGGTGTGTTGTACTGATTCCCAAGATTTTCAAAACATGCGGTGGATGAACTAAGCGTGGTCCAGGTATCGCCCCCGGTGGTGCACATTGATTTGTGGTGGTGTGGAAGTGGACCCGATTGCCATCAGCGAGAAGAAGCAAAAAGCCCACCAAGAGCCTGAGAGCGCATGGCACGCGTCATGAAGATGCCCGGCCTATAACTCCACGGATCACAAGCGCTCAGTTGTTCGCGCGTTGGTCTCAGCCTTGATGGCCCTTATCAGATAATTGTAGGTCTTCTCAATACATGCAGTACCATGGGAACGTCGCCCTGATTCAGGGGTCATCGGTCTCTCTGAATGTGGTGCTCTGATCGGAGGATTACTGCGAAGCTGAGGAATTCCTATGGGAGCTCTCAGACCCATGTGGTGGTATGACTGACCTCGGTATGCATGGAGGGGGAAGGACACTATTCAGTAATCTGTGCGTTTTGCATGTGCCGCGTCGATAAGCTTGAAAGATCAGTGATATAAGCAGTTTCAATATATCTTTATGCTTATCACTGGCGACGAATTAGGCTTATCTTGACTCTGGGTCGCCGGGCGGCGTGTCTGACACCCTACATTTAAATCAATTGCTCCTTGCACTTGTGGACCCTGAAATTGAATGTCGGGACTTGCCTTCTAAGCAGCCCCGCCGCCGACAAGGTTGCGCTTGCACTGAGTCCTTACTACTAGAGGTTTTGTATTCGTCCCGAGCCGACTGGTGTCTGACTTGTTCTAACGCGTGTTTCTCTCTTTGACGCAGCTGATCCACACCTGTTTCTCTGGCCGGCGTGGAGCGAATCCAGTACACTCCAAAGTACGCACCTGTGTTCGTGTTCTCAGACTCTCATGTCAGGGGATCCTCTCCTCTCCCCCGTTTGAGCGAGAACCCTGGAGTCTGGACGGAAACTAAACTCGACCCTTGCTGTGGTCTCCGGCGAATGCAGGCCATACGGAGACTTTACTAGCGGTTCTAGCGGTTCACGTGGATTTGTATTGCTGCCGTCAGCACACAGATTCGGTCCGTCCGATATAAAGCTGCCCAGGCTGCCCTTGGGACCTCCCTGCTGGTCTCAGCGCGCTGCGCTTATCTATCATTCATTCATTTCTGTTTCTGTTTCCCTTGGGCGATGTCCGCCATCTCGGGCGGTAAGGCGTTCCAATACTCGCTCTACGTGGGGCTGAACCTACAAGACATCTCCTACGGTCAGTTGGCGATTCGTGCATTGGTCCATGTGTTGTGTACTCACCCATTTGCTTGCTCTCATCTAGGCGTCGAGCTAGTGCTGTACTGCATGACCATGCACAACTTGCTAAACCACCCGGGAAAGCGCACGAAATCGGACGTCTTCTACGCCGTCTTCAGCAGCATCATCCTGTTTCAAGCCACGCTTTGGGTAACCACACAGGCGGTCACCGGCGGAAAGATGTGGTTGCCGAGCGAAAGCTTCCCAGAGGGAACGGACGCAGTTTGGAACAAGAGCATCTCGGCTTGGTACATGGTCATGGCGACGCTGTCGCTCACCATACTTCAAATCTTGACGGACGCGTTGATGGTGAGGTGATACGCTCAAGGTCGAGTGACGCACATCTTTATTTTCCATCCCGTGATTCTAGGTCTACCGGTGTTGGATGGTGTGGAACAGCTATCGTGTCATCGTGATACCCTTGATCCTGTGGACGGTCACCCTTGGTGCGGTGTCGTTTCCTTTCCTAGAGTGTGGTTAGCACGTCTGACAAGAATACAGTTCTGGGAATCCTGGTTAGCTGGATCTCGACATCTTCGGCAGGCGGTATCTACTTTGATCCCATCGCTGCTCGAGTTGGCCTGGCCTTCTACACCACCTCGGTGGCCATGACGATCATGCTGACGGGGATGATCTGTTATCGCGTGCTGTCGTACGGCAGGCTGATGCGGAAACATCTTGCGTACGAGTTCGGGTCGCCGTACGTTGCGATCGCTGAGCTGGTCGTCGAATCGGTGCTTCCCTACACGCTTGCTGGGATCGCATTCGCGACGTCGCTTGGGCTGGGGAGTCAGTTTGAGGGCGTGTTTGGGTATCTGTATGCGTCGACGATGGTACGTGTAACGTGGCTCGTCTGTGTGGCATACAGTGACATGCTGATGCTATTTTTCGTTGTTCGTAGTGTGTATCGCCCCAGATGTTGATCCTACGCGTGGCGATGCGGAGGGCGTGGACACAGGACACGTGCGCAAAGCAGCCACACTCGTCGCTCAAGTTTTCTCCCCAGAGTCGGGAGGGCGCCACGTTAGAGTCGGTCGAACTGTCGACGCTCCAAAGTACAGACCCGGGTGTCGACTTGGAGAAGCAATGATGAGGGGGGGGACACGTCCACGGGTATGCAGGTATAAGCGTGCTGGTGCGGCGAAGCCTTAAGTTAACTTGAAGGGGAGATGTCTTCCCTGGGTATTTACTATAATTTAAAATACGGTGTCACAGACAAACGGGTTCCATACGTTGTGCCAGTTGTACGATTAGGGTGTATCGTGTAGGATAGTGCCAGTGCTTTGTGTGGGGCGTAATGTGCTGGTCTCGCGCGACCAGCCGTTTACTAACCCGGTCCTGTAAATGTACCCCTTTGGAACGGGCGGCGACAAGTTGTAGGCTACCAAGATCACGATTCCGATGGTGGAATAGTGAGTACAGTCCGCCAGTGATTGCAAGGACACCGGTAACTTGTAACGAGAGACGCCTGTGGGACTGCGTAAACCAATCAAATCCCATACATCATGACAGAAACCAATTAAACAGCTCATGAACCATACTACTAACTGTAATTGTACATGCTCAAAAAGTTGCTGCCCTAAGGTTGCAGAATTTGAGTGTTCCACCGCACACCGCCTTGGAAGTTGGAATTGGCCACCTAGAGTGCGTAAAAGAAAGAAAAGCACGTACAAACAAAATGCAGGGTCTTTTTTTCTACACAACTGTTCCATGGCACGGATGCTTTGCATTCCCACTTGGGTTTGTCTCAGATGGTCTTCGTTATCTATATGATTGATATCCCCAGGGGGATGTCGTCAAGTACTGGCACTAAATTACTCAAGTGAAAAATCGACGTGCAACGTGACGGCATGCCCCGCCAGCTTTCATATCTGGGCCACAGACAAGGGCACACTTTGCATAACGCAGTCGCACCGAATAATTACGTGCTCAAACCTTGCCGTGAACACGAGACAAAAGTGTGTCATGTCCCATTACCTGGACCGGCCGCACATTGCCCGGTGGTGTGACCAATCATATCAGAGTCGAAACCTTGAAAAAGTTTGTGCACTACTCCTGACCGCTCTTGCGCGCCCGTCTTTTCCGGCCGATCAGTGAACCGATAATCTTCCCCTGTTTCACGGGTCCGTCTTTGACTCGCACGGCCTTGACAGGTCCCTTGGCTTGGTCAGATTGGGACGAGACCCGCCGTTTCTTGGATGGTGGCTCCTCCGCAGTATTGCTTGGGGCGGGCTTACGAATATGCTGTGATTGGGACTATGAAGGGCATGTCAGGCAACTCCGCCGAAATACAAGAAAGGGGGGCGGGAAGGAGAGAGCTGCGCACCCGTTTCTCATTTTGTACCTTTCTGCGCTGCACGACTTGGATATTCTCGATCGAAAATTCCACGATGAGCGTTCCCTTGGAAGGTTTCGAGGGGCCCGCCATCTCGTCCTTGATCCGTTTCATCCGAGCCTCGTCTGGACTTGCGTTGGCCTTTTCTTGCTTGGTGATGTCTGCAAGTTCCTCCTTCCACCATTTGTCGAAGAGTATGCCGACGTCCGCGTTGTTGTTCGCCCATCGTAGCACGCGCAGTGCGTCCGCGTGCGTGTGCATTTCGATGAAACCGTAACCGCGACTCCGGCCTTTCCCAGTGATGGCGTCGACGCGATCCGACTGACGTACGATTTTTGCCTGCTTGACGCCTGAGAGACGCGCTGCCTTGGCCTTGCGTTTCTTCGATTTGGCGTCGTACTCTTCTTTGACAACCTCTTCATCTTGGTCGTCAACTGCAGCAGACTCAGCAAGCTCGTCGGAGTTGAGGCCCTCCCTGTCACCCTTTTTGACCTCCGCATTGAATTCCCGGAGGCTGTGAGTCGCGAGTCGCTTGAGACCGCGCTCAGTGACGAATAACGGTATTTGGCGTATGCTGAGCCGCGTTTTAGAAACATAAAGCAGAGGGTTGCTGCGGAGCAGCGTTCGACGTGCATTGAACGAGTTCGTACGTTTCTCGAGCTCAACTTGAGGGATCGTGTCCGCGGCAGGGCTGTTGGGCAGAATCACTGGAAGTCATCCAGTGTCAGAGACGCCGACGGACAGGAATAAGATGGAGGAAACGAACGCACCTCCTTCGCGTAGCAGGTAGAGATTTCGTTTATCGGCCTTTTCTCGACTCTTTTCTCCATCTTCTTTCAGTTTCGCGGCCTGTTCGCGTGTGACCGCGCGGACGACGTCAAGCGTTCGACCGTGTAACACCAAATTTTTCGCTGCCCCGGCCGAAGGATCAGGGGTAAGGAGAGAAGGGAGGGAAAATGGGTTTTTGGGTGCCTATGGGCATGTCAACTACACATGTGCCTAGAGGTCGCGGAATGCGTGCCTACCTGCGTCTGGGTGCCCACAGTCTCCGCACGTAAAATGTCGCTCTGTTTGATGGCTTTATCTGCGTCTTCCTTGTTCCAAAAGCACGCGAATCCGGTTCCCCGGGGGCGCTCTGTTTCGGGATCGACTGTAAGTCGGACATATCGAAGGGGACCAAACGCCCGGAACCTGCAGAATAAGTGAAACGGTCCACACGAACGAAAAAAAACAAACATACAACGTCCGTATTTCATCCTCAGTAGCAGTAAATGGGATATTGCGGATAAAAAGTGTGTTTCCAGTATCGATATGGGGCAATTGTGGTTTTGTAGGTGATTCATCGTCGCTGTCCCGCTCAGGGGCATCCTCAGCATTGTTATCGCCGTCCTCGTCATCTTCGTCCCCCGAGGCCCCTTCATGGAAGCCTGGTTGTTCGTATTCGTTGTCAGATC
>JBBPTA010000258.1:0-20353 GCA_038093915.1 Boletellus aff. emodensis
TTGTGCGAATTCGGAACGGTGGCCTCAAGGCTGCCACCATTACTCATGCGACCTACTGGTCATTCACACTGTCTGGCACCAGGTACCTACCTCCTTTTGGGCCAGGAACACATGATGTTGTCGAGCATTCCACCTCTTCTCCTTGCTAAATCGGAATGGCGTAGCAAATGTCGGTCCTCTGATTTCACTGATTGGGATGGATAGACAAACTCCAGCAGAGGACAGTTCCTTCTCACATGCATATCAAGGACTAGACGAGTGCATGTGGTTGGCAAAGTAATGTGACTATGATGGAGCACAACACGCACGCTAATCACACGAGACACCACTGTGAAATCGGCAGAGTCTGGCTGATAGCCTAGACATTTGATGAGTTTTGCAACAGTCGTCCGAATCCCTGCCCTGGCGACTAGTTGACTCAAGCAGCTTTGTGGCGGTGCGGAGTAGGAGTACCTGACACGTGATATGGACACGTGCACTCTGACGGAGTATGCATCCGAGTCGCGATATCCTCTCTCCAGCCTCGTCAACTTTGCACGTCGCCAAGCGCAGGTCAACCGGTCAACGTTGACGAGGCATCGTGAGGTGTACCACCGTACGTATATGTTATGGCTCACATTTGAGCTTTCTGAGAAGATTCCGCGTCGCTTATCGAATGCCTTAGTGACGAGAGACAAGAACTAATTTCGCCGCCGTACCGCAAGGGGACGCCAAAGTGCTGTCGGGTGTTTGAAATTTTGGCTCTGATTACTTGGTTGGCATGCGGGGTCGTGCCTCACCCTGAGATCACGATGGCTCGAGGGTCGTAGTGTGACTCGTCCTGCGGCCGCACTGGATTCCGCCATCCTTTCTCTCCCTTTCACCCATCTCCCAGCCACCCACCTCGGCGGGTCACACTCCCTGTGCCTTTGTACTCTCTTTGGCTGCTACAGCTGGCAGTCCACCTACACAACCCTGGAAATGCGGTCGGGGCAGCGGCCAAGCCCCCTGATGGGAGCTTTCACAGGCTCGAAACCGCCTCTTCTTCCCCCCTGAGCGTACTGTTCTGGCAACGAGCCTCGCGCCACTTCGATTCTCTGAGAGGGGTATCCAACAGACATATCATACATGTTTACAGCCAATTCCGGTCTCTCTCACACATGAACACTCCTCCCCAGACACCAACTTGTCGAGAAGCAAACGTTGGACGAGTCCTTGCATTTTCCTTGCGTGATTGAGCTTTCTCTGGCCCAGTTACCACCTGCAACGAGATGGAACACGTTCGCGTCGTTTCTTAGTACGCGGAGACATAGTGTTACCCCTTCTGCTTCGGTCGTGCGGTCAAGGTGTGGTATTTAATACCTCACAGGACACAATGACTGATGTGCATTGATTGACATATTTTTAGCTGGGTTGCAAGAAGCCGAATTACAAGTGCGACATTAATTTACTGGGGTTATTTGCACCTGTCTGAGTGGTGACGAGTATATCACACCATGATTATCCAAGCGCGGTGCACGATGTTATTCGGACTTGTATTTGCTATCCGATCCAAGGCTTCGTTGACAAGCTCCGCCCATAAGCAACTCTGGACTCGGACTGCTGGTATTAGATCATGAAGATAGTCCTCAGTTGGCGTCTGTGCAAAGAGGGTTGTGAGTGCAGCGAGTTGTGATGATGACTGTCACTACTTCGTCGTTTGACAGCCCTTTCTGTCTTCAGCTTCTCCATCCACTCCCGGGGTTGAAGGCCCCTGACCCTGCATCACCGCAACGGACATGTAGGCAGCAAGTATGGTAAATGCGTAACTGCTGTACTACGCCGAGACACGGGCGACGAGTCAATCGGCTACTACCCGCATACATCCGATATAAGTAGGGAGGGTTCTTGTTCATGTTGTAGATCCCCCATTAGATCATGATTCACGGTACGAGAGGTCGCGGGCGGAGCCAGTCAGCCATATGAGACATACAAGGCTGACATCCTGCCTGCAGACCACCATCACGTTCTCGTATGTTACAAACATGTAAATGTAACGCAAAGGTCGATATTGTGTGCGAGTGTCTAGAAGGAACGAACATCATCTTCGAGCCCTAACTCTGCACTGCTACACTGGCAATCGGGAAGCTCAGACCCCAATACGCGTAAACATGATCCGCTCCTCAACAAGATCTCCCTGGCAGTCACTAACACTATGTCGCTCAGCGCCGCAAGGATCCTGAAACCAATACTTGAACATATCCTTCTGAAACCAGGTGACCACCTGGCATGAGATCACCTTTCACAACGTTCCGGTCACCTGAACCTCGCAAACCGCACCCCGGCCACGAAACGCAGAACCTTGTCAGAAATTGACCCCTCCACAGTGATATGGTACACAGACAGGAACACAAATCCAGAGTTCATGTAGCGCGCCCAAATCGAACTACGGCTCGAATGGCCCTCACAGGTGCTCTACGCCATGAAAAGCGACGCGGACCAACGTAGCAGTGGACCTGGAAGGCCTGCACGGCGTGGTCGCGCCACCGGTGACGATCCCGGAATTCGTCATGTCGGGGCGCACGCCGGTACTGCTGGGGATCTTGCCGAGTTCGAGTTTCATCGTTTGGTTTCATGTCCGCGCCAAGTTTTCAGACAATTGCATGGAATTGCGCTCCTTATGCTAGGGGCTGCTTGAGTTTCCCGACCGGTCACACACGCGAACGAGTACAAGCAACGATCATTTCTGTCCCTTGAGATGTGGTCCTACGGTCCGGAACGCCCGCATTACGAGTTTCGGGTACATCCAGATCCACGAGCCCGGGGTAGCTCAAGATCGTCTTGAAGTCTATCTGCGATCCCTTCGCTCACGCACGATCACAGCGCGCACAAAATACATAGAGCCCAGGACTTCCTGCTGTTTCCGCACGCACGTGGATCCTGGGCGAGCTCGGAGATGAGAGTAGATGTCGTCAAACGAGCACGGAAAGGGGTACGTGGACAGGTGGGCCAGCGCAGAGCATAATGAGAGCGTCGAAACGGGGCGGCAAGAGGCATCGTAGGAAATCACCCCGCTACCAATCGCGCCCACTAAGAATGGTCATGCTTCCCGAATCTGCCAGTATGAATTCATGCCCTTACCCTTCCCCATGTGTATGCTTTGAAATCTGAGCACATTCTTGTGAATGCGAGGCCCGTGTGACCACATCCACGTTGATCCTGGTGTTCAAGCACAGCCAAAGACACATCAAAGCAGGCTCCCAGAGCTCAATGGCCATCTGGAAGTCAGTGTGCCTGGCCTGACAACACATGAGAATGCACTATTGGCCAGAGCAGCCACCCTTGCTTGCATCATCTCATGCCTTGAGTCCAAGTAGAGGAGCTGACTGTTGGAATTATGTAGCATGAGGCAATATGAGCTGAGTGTTGACAATATGGGGGTAGAGGAAAGTCTCAAGTAGAGAAAGGCTGAATCTGGAGGTGAAGAGAGGGGGCTGTCCAGAGTCTGTGATGGCAGCAGAGTGGCTGAAGAACTATGTGAGGAAATCTGTGATGTAGAGTGCAACAAGCAAGATGAAGAAGGTGAAGGGCAGGCAGACAAAGAAAATCAATCAGACTGTGGAGTAGCAGAGACCAAGAAACTGGGAGAGGGTGGACAAGAGCAGAGACACCACTGGAAAAAGACCAAGGGAAGAAGATATAAGATTGATGCTCTTGCACAGAACAGAGTGTGGTGAAGACAATCACAGATGTAAAACAATGATTGAGAACGAGAAGGAAGACAGAGGAGGACTAATGTGGCCTACCATGTAGAGGGATTTACAGATACAATGTTGATTCAAGTGCTGGATCAATGACACAAAAAGAGCATGTGATACACATGGAGCAGTAGATGAGAGCAGGCCAATATGAAACCTGCATGAATATGAATAGTGAGCACAAGAGATCAATCATCAATCACATGCCATACAACTTACAGGTAGCAGGGTAGACCATGGCAAAGACCAAGGCAGGCACAGCTTAGAGAGAAAACAGGGGAAGAGCAAATTAGCTACACACTGTGGTTAGGAAATGTGCTGAACTTCATGTACATTTTCATGGAACACTGAATAATCAATACTATACACAATGAAACATAACTCAACAGTATTCAGTGACTTACTGAATTGCACATTTCAATGAGTTACAGGCTATAGCATGACTTTGATGCAAGAAAGGATGAAAATTGTCAGCAGAAAACTGATGCAATCTCATGAGAGTCTTAGATGATGCATTATATCTAGTACTGCACTGTCTGAGTACAGTGCACTGGTGCACAACAATAATACTCCTGATGCATTAACCTGCTCACCTATCATTATTGTTGGATGTGTAGCAGCTCCTGTTGATGCATTACATAAACAATACATGCTGTGACTGGTGAGATTCTCACCACTGCTTCTGATGCATTAGTCTGCTGTTCCTTCACTGATGCATCAAACAACACACAGTTTCACCCTCCCCACTGGTTCTGATGTATTAGCCTGTATGTTGAGATATTTGTGCTCCCCTGCTGATGCATTAGACTATGCCCAGATTGTGTCATCCTGGCTGTCACCTCTGATGCATCAGCCTGCTTGTCCAGTGTTGATACCCATGCATTTCTTCATTGATGCATCATCCAGCATGTAGATCATCTTATCCTCCCTACCAGTTCTGATGCATTGATCTGTATACATTGTCTAAAGACTCACACACCCCCTTGGTGATACATGACAGCATGCAGATCACCTCATCCTTACCTTGTCTTCTGATGCATTAGTCTTCTGACTCCACCCATCTACTGGATATTCTCACTAATGCATTAAACAATATTGAACATGCAGATTGTCTCATCCCCACCCTTGCTTCTGATGCATTAGTCTGTTCATCTACTGGATATTCATGTGCTCTCTCACTGATGCATCAAACAATGTTGAACATGCAGATCACCTCTGTTATGCATACATGTAGGTCCTAGCTGTTGAGTACACATTCAACAAGTAGTGCAAGTCTTCTGTCCAAGCATTCTCTCTCTTATCCTTCTGGATTTGAGGATGAGCTTAGAAACTACATATAGATTACATAGAACTAGCTGGGGTATTTCTAGTAATACATACATGTATAAATACTTAGACAGAGCTGTACTCTACTATATGGAGCTTAGGGAGTTACCTAATGGGGAATCAGGGAAATGCAGACACAGTAAGAGATGTGGCTGTAGGGAGTGACGCATCCATGAAGATAGGGGATGTGTAATGCCAAAATGGGAATGTGGGAAAACGGAACTGCACATAGGCTACTAATCAAGAAGAAGATCCATCTGGAGAAAACAAAGGGAACTCTGGGTAGATGGTGTTGTCCAGATACTCTATCCAAGGGTGAGGGAGGATACTAGACACCTTGGTGGATGAATGAAGAGAAAGACATAGACCTACTGTTATGCATATGCATAGACTAAGCCTTTTTGCTTGAAACCTAACCTTGGTTCAGGACAAAGGGAGTTCTCTCTATCCAGATGGGACTTGAGGATGGACTAGAATCTACACATAGATTGTGTAGAACTAGCTGAGGGGGTACTACTGGTACATGCGTGAATAAATACCTGGGCAGAGCTGTACACTACTAATAGGGAGATACCCGATGGGGTTCGTGGGGAAATGCAGATGTAGTAAGAGATACAGCTGTGGGAGATGATGCATCCATGGATAGAGGAAGTGTCACACCAAAAGGGGGATGTGGGAAAGGGGAACTGAAAGTGATAAACCTACACGGGGAAGTTTGATCTGGTGGGTAAAGGGGAAATGCTAGATAGATGATGTCATCTAAGTATTCGATCCAGGGACATGGAAAAAGATTAGAAACCATAGCCGCAGAATGAAGAGAGAGACATAGACCAACTGGTTCAGAGTAGAAAAGATACTGCCCGACCTCTAGATTGTTTGTAACACCTACAGGCTTGGAAAGGAAGAGATATCACCCCACCTCTAGTTCATTTGTAACAACCTCAACCCCACCTTGACTTCTGATGTATTAGGCTGCCCATCTACTGGATTCATGCACCCTCTCACTGATGCATCAAATAATGTTGAATATGCAGATTGCCTCATCCCTGTCTCAGCTTCTGATGCATCAAACAATGTTGAAGGTACAGATCAGCTCATCCCCTCCTCCATTTCTGATGCATCAAACCTACTTGCTCATAAGGCAACACACAGATTGGGTAGCCCCCTTGCTATTGGTTCTGATGCATTCAAGGTATGGATATACACCTTGCTGATCAGTGCTAGCATTGACTAATTTGAGCAACATGCAGTCTCAGCAGTGTAGGCTGTCTCAGCTTGCTGGGTTGGGCCTGCCTATTGCTGAGGTATCCACACCCCCCCTGTTGATCATCAGAATCTTTGTTTCTGATGCATCAGCTCAACCACCAGTCATCAGTCTGAGGATATTCAAGGGCACCCTCCCCAATGTATCACACAATAGGTATATGGCCTCCTTTCCACAAGTTCTGATGCATTAACTCACCCAGTGAGATGTCCACACACTTTGGTTGATGTATCAAATAGCAGAAATTGATCCATCCTCACTGCTGCTAGTGCTAATGCATTAATTTGCCCAGGATTGAAATAACTACACACAGATCACTACATCCTATTTTTGGTGTATGGATCTGATACATCAAGTCTATTGATCAAGCTATTGTATGTTGTCACAGTGTGATGCATCATCAAGTTCAGCATGTTTGATACAAGTGGTAGTGCTCAAAGCTTTATGCATCAGACAATCTGAGTCACCTCTTTTGTTTACAAGTGTGGAGAACCTAGTGTAGAGTAGTACAGAAGAGTTTCACTACAGTAGCTATACCTCTTCTCACTGACATACCTCATCATTTTACTTTGGGTGGATGGTCATTGTGCTTAATGTGCAGTGGCTCAAAAAACTGTCTATATGTTTGTATGTTTTACATTAGTTATGACTAAATACAATAACCCTTAACCCAAGCTCTAAACTACAAGTGTATGGAATGAAGTACATATGCTTGGCTTTCTATCAGTCCAAGAATCAAGTGATTTGGATTTGGATAAGAATTGATAGAATAGTAGCCATCTGAAAATGACATGTCATGTGGACAGTTTTTTGACTTTACAAAAATCCAACTATCTAGTACTTGGTATGAGCTCCTTTGACCTTGATAACTGCCTCAACCCTTCTAGACATACTTTCTATCCAATTTTGACACTCTTCCACAGAAATCTTCTCCCACTCCACCATCACCCTTTTCCATAATTGATGAACTCCTATAAGAGCACTTTCATACTGAGAGAGATCTTTTGAGGTGATTCCAAGGGTGTTCAATTGAGCTGAGGTCTGGAGATTGTACAGGCCAGTCTAGAAGCTTGATATCCTGCTCTTCAAACCATTTCTGGACTCTTCTAGAGGTATGCTTGGGGTCATTATCTTGTTGAAAGATAATGTCATCTTCTGGAATTCCAGATTCCTCTATGCTTTGAAGCATCCCTTTCTCCAAGATGGCCACATACTGTTCAGCATCCATCCTTCCCTCAACCTCACTCAAGACCCCAACACCATTCTACTCTATACATCCCAAAACCATGAGTGAACCTCCTTTAAACTTAACTGTATCTTTAACCTCTCTAGAAATAAGCCCTTCATTCTTCTTTTTCCATACATACTCTTGTCCATCTGACCCAATCCTATTGATTTTGGTCTCATCTGATCATATAACTCTCTTCTAGTCCTCCACAGTCCAATGCTGATACTTGAAAACAAAAGCTAACCTCTTCTTCTTGTGACCAGTAGAAAGCAATGGCTTTTTCCTCCTCACCACAGCCTTCAATGAGGCTTCTTTAAGAGTATTCCTTACTGTCTGAGAAGAAACAAGACTATCAACAATAGAGTTGATGAAATAAGCAGCTTAAACAGCATTTTTGGCCTTGCCAGTAAGGATTTGCTGAACAATAGCTCTCTTATTAATGGAGAAAGCTTGGAAAGGTGACCACCATGAAGCCTAGGCCTCTCTGGTTGGATTTCCTGAAGAACCTGAGATACTGTAGACTTCCTTAGACCAGTCTATGAGGTAATCTTCCTAGTAGATAGGTCAAGAGAGGTAAGAGAGATGATATTTTGTCTTTGAGAGATAGAAATGGATTTTATAGTGATGATGAGAAAACAAGTAAAGGGTGGTGGGGTTTATATATGTTGGATCATACTCATTACATAAAGGTAACATAATAGAACCCTTGATGGATGTATGTAATGATATCACAGCATGCCAGGGTCAACAAAACTTTAAGTCAAAAAACTGTCTGCATGACATATCATTTTCACATAGTTGCTATTCTATCAATTCTTATCCAAATCACTTGATTCTTGGACTGATAGAAAGCCAAGCATATGTACTTCATTCCATACACTTGTGTTTTAGGGCTTGGATTAGGGGTTATTGCATTTAGTCATGACTAATGTAAAACATGCAAACATGTGGACAGTTTTTTGAGCCACTGTATTAGATAGGGTTTCCTAATGAATATGCCATTCTTGAACATTATTTGATATATTAGAAATAGGTTCAATATATACAACTATGATGGGACTAGGGCATCACTTCACCCTTGCCTTTGTCTTTGTCTTTGCCTTCCTATATGTTTGAAGCTGTAGTTAGGATTGGTACAGAAATGGGAGGATGCACTTACTTTTTATTTGCTCCTTCCATGCTCTCCTCAGCCAGCTTTCTTTTCCTTGGGCTGGTAATGGACACCCCATGTTGAGAGTTGTTAATATGCCAGTTGTTGAAGGTGAACTAGTTTGTTCTGATCATATTTGTAATAGCATTTTGCTTGGACTGAATGGGGACTTGCTTCAATGTGTGGATCTTGGATGCTGCAGATGGAGTATTTGCTGAATAAACTTGCTCAGTGAGAGGAGCTACTCCTTGGGATGGGCCTGGAGGTGTGATGACAGTCAATTCCTGAGAAACAGTAGCATGAGGGGGAGGAACTGGTGGTGAACCTTGCTGTGGCTAAGGGCAAGGGGGCAACATTGTGGCTGTAGTATGAGCTTCTGACACTGATGGTTTAGAAGGAACCTTGTCAATAAGGTTCCAGTGTCATTAATAGGTGGTGCACCTACCATACTTCTCATGTTTGATTTTGATGTTTTCTTCAGTTTCACACCAGAGGGTTTAAAAGCAGTTGTCATGTCAATAGGAAAAGATGGGGTCATTTGGGGTATCCCTTTGGTTGGCTGTTCTGGACATATAACTGAGTTATTCTTCCTTCTCAGCTTCAGACAGGATCTGATAGTTGTCTGTATAGTAGGAGCTGCCACAGGAAGTATGTCAGGTGGGGTTGGAGGGGGGATGGCAGAAAGGTGAGGCCTCTCAGGACTGGGATTGCAATCAGGAGGGGGGAGAGGTAGCTCATGATCAGAGAGGATTTCCATCCTAGCAAACTAGGTTGATTGGATGTCAGAGACTGGCAGAACTCCAAAGAAGTCTAAGCCTATCTCTGAGAAGTCCCAACCCTGTCAAGATAAATCAGTGTTAATGCTTCTTATCACATCATAAAAGGAAAGACTGTTTTCAAAGCCAATTGCAGTCCCAAGGGAAGGGACTGTGTCTGAAACATATCCATCATATCCATCCACCAAAGTGAATTGTGGGGAACCAGCAGTATTACCAAGTCCAGTATAGAGATGAACCTAGAAAAACATTGAGTGAACAAGCCACAAAAACACAATGAGAAAATGGACTTGGAGGATGAAATTTGACTGCACCAACCCACTAGATTGCATTGCCAATTGATTTAGCCAAGAAGAGTTGTTGGAAGCTCCCAATGGAAACCAGGCACCAGATGATACATTAATGTTTGCTGAAGGATTTGATACACACCTGTAATCTATCAGAGTAGTTAGTAGTTGGCTTCAGATATACAGTGGCTCAAAAAGGAAATGCACTGCATTAAGTAATCAGATGATCGCTCGTCTCCTCCTGCCCCAGTGGACAGAATCCTATGATTATGGGCTCATTAGAGAGCCTACATAGTGTAGTTATTAATTATGAATGTATAAAGTATCCAAATGAAGATCATCGAGCTCAGCATAATGATATCTGCCCAAGCTACAGTGCATTTCTTTTTTGGATGCTTATCTCAGGGATTGGAACATGTACCAAAACATAGATTTGAGAGATATCAAAAAAGTGCTACCTAGTACTTAGTGTGACCCCCTTTGGCTTCGAGAAGAGCCTGTACTTGGTGTGGCATACTCTCAAATAATTTCATAACATAGTCCTGATCAATGTGACCCCACTCCTCTACTAAAGCCTCCCACAACATCTCAACGTTCCATGGTAGTGGGGTGCGAGTGCACACATGACGATCCAAATAGTCCCAGGCATGCTCAATGATATTCATATCAGGGCTATTTGGTGGCCAGGTGAGTGTATTGACCTTATTCTTGCAGAACCACTCTGTAGCACACTTTGATGTATGCTTCGGATCGTTGTCCTGCTGAAAATAAATGTCCTTCTTCTTGATCTCCAGGTCCTGAAGAGTCCCAAGGAAGTCATCATTGAGGATTTGGACATATAGCTTGGCATCCATGTTGTCCTTGATGCGGACAATGTGACCCAGCCCATCAGCTGCCAGGTACCCCCATACCATAACACTCCCTCCACTGTGCTTAACCACCTTCTTCATAAACTTCTCATCAAACTCTTGCTCTGGCATCCTCCAACAATACTGACGCCTGTCCAAGCCAAATAGCTTGAATTTTGACTCATCAGAGAAGATGACAGCACGCCAGTCCTCTGCAGTCCAGTGTGCATGAGCTTCCACCCATGCCAGCTGCTTCTCCTGGTGTACATTGGACAGGTAGGGCTTTGTGCAACGTACATAGGCTTGTAAGCCACACTGTCAGAGTCGACAACAGATGGTTTCAGCATTGACGTTGGGGAAATGGGTCCACTGAAGCTGGGAGACATTGCGAACCTTGCCAGTGGCAAGTGTGTGGACAGCAAAGTGGGTGTCAAGCTTGGTGAAAAGGTGTGGTCTACCAGCCTTCTGCTTAAGTATGTAGTAGTCCTCAGATTTAGCATAGCATTTGAAGATACGTTGGACCGTAGTACGATGGAGACCAAACTTTTGGGTGATGGCTGTGTTGGTCATGCCAGCTGCTTTGTCTCGGCAGATACGAGCTTTCTTGGTCTGGCTGGTGTAGATTGTCATAGTGGAGAGGTAGCAGTAAGAGTAGAGAGCAAATTGTGGGCACTTGAGTGGAGCAGGGTGGCCACATTGTGTCGGGGTGGTGATCTTTTGTAGAGCTCAGCACTGTCCAAATAAGTAATGCACGCACCACTCCACGTTGTTCCCCTCACTGCTGTGCAAATGATCAAAACGTAATATTTCTGGCACCTCCAGTATGTACTCTACACCCAAGGGCATGTCCTTACACCATTTGGAAGGTCATTGGTGTGTTGTTGCATGATGCAGTGCCAGTACAGCCAAAAAAATAGGAGCATGCATTACTAATTTGAGCCACTGTAAAAGACAGGTCACTTACCTGTAACTTGTCCCCCTGGATCCCATCTGATGATCCTCTGACATCTCCAATATCCTCTCCATCTGTGCCTCTGCCCCCTTCATCATTGCCCTCTTACTCTGTTGGTAGGCTACTCCCACTGTCCTCTATGTCATCTATGAGCTCAGATGCACTGTCATTGGGCCCGGCTTGACCAACATCATCAAGGTTGGCCTCAGACTCTTTTGTCATATACTTGTGTGCTTTCTTGGCTAAGGTAATGTTGTCATCAAGAAATAGAGTGAGACTGAGTATGGAACTTATAGAACAGGACTTCTGTGTACTCCTGGAATGCAGCAAGTATGGCTTTGTCTTCTTTTGGGAAAAGAGCTATGAACATATGTCCTTGTGGGGTCTTGTCAGGGTGACATCTACAAAAATGGTAAGTAGATGCTATGAACACACAAAACCATAAGCTTACAAGATTGAGGTAATTTCCATATTTCATAAGGGATCTGGTCCAGTGTAGATGAAAGACATGGCAAAGTTTGTGTGGCATTTGATCAGCTTGGCAATCCATATAAGTGTGTAAGGGTGTTTATTGATTACACTAGGTAATATGTCAGTCTTGTTGTATCAATTTACAAAACCAAGCATACCATTGTATCTTCACCAGGTCTGTCTCTTGCTCTGGCTCAGGCTCTGTTGCATCCTTCTTGGCTTTCCTCTCCTCAAGTTGCAACTTATACATTTTTGGGATCTTAGCCTTAATGTCAGCCTCCTCCACCTCAAAACACTCCTGTGCAAATTTGCACATGGCATTCAGGATGTGACCTGATGTGGGAATATTACCTGCTTCTTGCTCAGTCAGGAAGAGTGGCTTGACTTGATCATTGAAGTGTTCAAGCATGTAAAGTTCATATACTGAGTGAGTGTATGAACCTTTGGGTTCAAGTGCTTCTTTAAATACCAATGTTTTCCTCTGCTGCACATGATCTCTTCAGGAACCATTTGTATGCCAGTGGATCCATGTGTGCAGTTGCTTCCAGTGTGAATGTGTAAGTAACCTTAAATGGAAATGAAAAGAGCTCACATTTTTACATTCCTTGATAGCAGCACCTAGCACTTCACCTTGCACTGTGTCAAGTGGGCCTTTGATGTCTGGGAACAAGGCAGCCATCTCAGGCCATCTCTTAAACTAGGCTGTGAAGAGGAGTGGCCAGAAATGATGGTAAGATTGTTTGTTGTGTGCTCCTGATATTGGGAGAGCCATCCCTGAAGGAACACTTGCTGTTCTGCTGTTGTCCAAGTCATAGCTGGTATGCCAAATGCAAAGAGTAATAAATATCAATAAATATTGTGTAAACTCACCATCTAAAGCATCCTGGGTTTTTGAAGAGATCTACATTGACCCAATCAACAAATTCACATGTGACTGAATGATGAGAGAGTCACATAAGAATCTTGCAGGCAGCAGTCAAATCCAAAGTCAGAGTGCAGCTTCATGAATGTGAATGAGTGGATTCAGCCTATCTTACAACACACTGGCAGATTGGGTCACAAGATAGAAAATGGAACTGCTTACTAAGACCTGCTGATTATGCACTACAGAGTGTGGCATAGAATGTACACAAGTGTCTAAGGTAGAACATTCTTGAATAGGATAACCTCCAATGATAAGACCATTAGTGGGGCTGGAACACTTTTCATCAGGAGTTTTACCCATTGCTGATGTATCTCTTGATTTGATGGAGTGCATCACTAATGGTACTGTATACCACCAAGGTCATGGTATAGAATGCACAATACTAGTCTAACTTGAAGCACTGTATCACTGATAATCTATAAATCTCACATAAATCTCACATAAACATGTACAAGTCATATATTTTCTCAGATATGTACATGAAAACTGTCAAAATACCATATGATTAAGTAGATAGCATATAGAAATTATATTGTTCAAGAAGTCCACATGAGAACTCAGGAAAGGACAGTAAGTATCATGAATATACAGTGCAGTATTCACTGACATGCTGATGAGGACTTGGAGTAGTCAGATCCTGGTCTGATCCACCACTTCATTCAACCCCAGAGTCCAGCTCTCCTAATGGTCAGACCAAAGGTTTATCACACTGACAAAGAGATGCTGAAGGTCAAGCACTCCTACAGTTGAGAATACTATGCTAAGTGAGTACTATACATCTTACAAACATAACTGTGGTTTGAAACCACTTGCCACTGTCACTAGAAACTGAGAGTATATTAGTCTCAAAAACAAGGAAAAGTACTGACTAAAAGTTAGGTGAGATTACTAGGTGACTTTGTTCTTGGATCCCTCTTGATGGCCAATGTTTCAATGTAGGCAAGGACATAGTCAAGCACTCAACAGAGCCATCCTGTCTACCTACCATGATATCTCTGAGACCAACTGTATCACCACAGTGAGTTTAGACACAATGCAAGGTTTATCATATATTAATCACTGCTAATATGACATCTCTCTGTAATTTGAGGGTCCATACAATGTCACAAAGTCTGGAGATGGCCTTGATGGTACCTGTCAACAACTCACTTGTGTCCTTTCTTGATAGGCTCATTTCCTAATGAGAGTGGGGGAGAATGTAATAGTGGATATTAGGTAGTAGCACCAATACCACTCTCACTTAGGGCACAGCAATGAAGGGATGGTGCACAGTGAGATTCACTGTACTAGCAGAGTTTCTCCTTGGTGAGAGTATTAGTACCCTGGATGGGTACTATTGTGCACGGAGATAAGATAGAGTTTAGTGGAGATTAGCCTCAGGTGAGGTAATGGAGGAAATTAAGCAGGGGAACTCTATTGAGTGAGTTACAGCATTGAGTGCATTACATGCTGTTTATACATAAAGCAGAGTTTGAATCTAAAATACAGTACACCATTGAGTCACTGGAATCATATAGTTTAATGCTTCCTTCTGAGATCAGCCATTCTCACCCTTGTGATGAACACTTGCCAAAGATCAAATGGAAACTACACTATGTACAGGCCCTTGATGCCCTTCATTCCCTGAGGTCCAACCTTTGAGCTTGAAGCTGCATTCTTAAGTTCAAGGACCACAACTTATGGGGATAGGGGGCCAACATGAGAGCTAGAAATACTCTCAAGACAATAGATGCTAGGATTGAAGCTGCAATGAACAGGTCAGCTCTCATACATACTGTGAATGGAACCAAGGTTACAACCAACCAAGTATGATGATGTGTGTAGAGTGCTCATCAAGCTGGCTCTAATTCTTGGAGAGAATACTGCATGGACCAATGTCCTTCAACCACTCAACTGTCAAGATATCCACTCCATGTTGGACCTACTCTGGGGAGAAATGGAAGGGACAAGAAAATTGTCCTGGATATGATTGATTAGTGGGGCTATGGAAAGCATAGATGAAGCAGTCTTGGAAAATATGTGCTTCATCACCTCATTGATTTCAACTTAACAATACATTATTTAGATATACATATTGAATGGTGCAAAGCTAGAGTGAGAGCTCACCAGTAGTCAGAAGAAGTCAATTTTCTGATGGAAGAGATGTGAAGTGTTACACTTGGCCCTGGTAGGGATGAGTGTAGATCTAGTGGATGATGGTTGCTCCTAGAGGACCACAGAGAACATTATCCCAAGGGTCTTCCTGCAGCGACAAGAGTACTGCCAGTCTAGGGATACTAGCTGGTGGATGAAGGTACTGCCAGTCTAGGAGTGCTAGCTGGTGGTAAATGAGGAGCTCAAGGCTTGGGGAGCAAGGAGCAAACAAGGTAGTTGCCAGGTAAGTCTAGCTTAGGGTACATGGCTAGACAACTGGGGTTTATATACCTATCTGTGATGCACACAGACCAGCTACCATATTTGGAGAACAAAGGAAAAGAACAAAGAAGTCTGAGTTGAGTTGGACGAAAGCATAAGCAAGAATGACTGACTAGGTCAAAAAGGGTAAGGGAAGTCTGAGATGGATTGGACTGTGAGTAAGTGTAAATGACAAGGGTCCAATGTGTTGAAGTTATCTTATCTTATCTTATGTTATGATTCGCCCCTTTCTTTCTTCGCCCTTAACCGTTCTTTGCCTATTCCTTGATCCGACCTGCCAGATCATTTGTCATTAACGCTTACTTCATGATCCGACCCATTGGATCTCTTGTTACCTTCCATTACTCACAGTCCGATCCATCTCAGGCTTCTTTTACTCCTTTCAACCTATTGGTCATTCTGGCTTATGCCTCCATCCGATTCAACTCGGACTTCTTATCCTCTTTTCCTTTGTTCTCCTTATACAGTAGCTGGTCTGTGCGCATCACAGACAGGTATATAAACCCCAGTCGTCTAGCCATGTACCCTAAGCTAGATTTACCTGGCAACTACCTTGTTCGCTCCCCGCTCCCAAGCCTTGAGCTCCCTTGTCCACCGGCTAGCACTCCTAAGACTGGAAGTATCCTTGTCCACCGGCTAGTATCCCTAGACCAGAAGTATCCTCGCCGCCGTAGGAAGACCCTTGGCCACCTTCGTCCTTGCCTCCTTAGGAAGACCCTAAGGATAATGTCCTTCGCGCTTGTCTAGGAGCGACCATCATCCCACTAGGTCTACACTCGTCCCTATCCGGGCCAAGTGTAACAATATAACAATGTTCAAATCAAACCTGACAACTGATGGAAAGCAGCTTTCATCACACACAAGAGGCTTTTTGAACCTATGGTGATGTTCTTTGGACTCACCAACTCCCCTGCCACATTCCAACATTTCATGAATGATTCATTCCACAATATGATCGCAGAAGGATGGCTTGTCATCTATATGGATGACCTCCTTATCTTCTCCCCTGACATCAAGGTCCACAAAGAACACACCAAGCAAGTTCTCTGCCACATGCAAGAACTTGATCTTCATTTAAAGATCTTGAAGTGCAAGTTCACCACTGACTCCATAGAATACCTTGGCATGATCATTAAACCCAGCCAGTTGGCCATGGACCCCATCAAACTCACTGGTATTGCTGACTGGCCAGTTCCCCAGAAGCTCAAAGATGTTCGCTCTTTCCTTGGCTTCACCAACTTCTATCAGAGGTTTATCCCTGATTACTCCACCATCACCCATCCCCTCATAGACATGACCAAAAAGAACCTCACTTGGAATTGGACATCCAAATGCCAAGAAGCCTTTGATGCCCTGAAACAGGTATTCCTCTCAAAGCCAATGCTTCATCTCCCCAACCACAGCTGTCCCTTCACCATTGCCACTAATGCAGCTTCCAAGCACACCACTGGTGGAGTTCTTCTCCAAACTGACACCAATGGAGATTGGCACCCCTGTTCTTACCTCTCACAATCATTCTCTCCCACAGAGAGAAACTATGACATCTACGACCGCGAACTCCTTGCAGTCATCTGTGGACTCAAGGCATGGAGACATTACCTCCATGGATCTCCATTCCCCATCCAGGTATTCACCAATCATAAGAACCTGATGTACTTCTGTCAGCTGCAGAAGCTCAACCACCACCAAGCACGTTGGCTTCTCAATCTTGCAGATCTCGATCTCAAGATGATCCATGTCCCTGAGAAACTCCTCTTTGCCCCTGATGCCCTCTCCCACCACCCTGACCTTGTCCCCACTGATGACTCAGACAACACTGACACCATGCTCCTTCCACAATCCTTCTTTGTCAACCTCATTGACACTATGCTATCCTAGAAGCTTGCTGCTTCTTCCTCCTCTGACCCCCTTGTTCTCAATGCTGTCTGTGCACTTGATGGGGAAGTACCCCTCAAATTCTGTTCCTGTCTCTCTGACTGGCATTACAAAGCTGGTGTCCTCACCTACCAAGGGTGTGTCTACATTCCTCCCAACTCCGACCTCTGCCACACTGTTGTTGCCCAGTCTCATGACCACACCTCTGCTGGCCACCCTGGTTATTTGAAAACCCACCAACTCATTGCTGCTGAGTTCTGGTGGCCGGGCCTCACCCAATTTGTCCAGCAGTATGTTGAAGGCTGTGCCATGTGCCAGCAAAACAAGGTTAACACCCACCCCACAACACCCCCCCTTGTCTCTATTCTGTCCCACTGCACCCACCCCTTCCAACAGGTCTCTTGCAACCTTGTTGCCAGTCTTCCCTCATCCTCTGGTTTTGACGCCCTCCTGGTTGTGGTTGACCATGGGCTTACTAAGGGGGTAATTCTCTGCCCCACCAAGCAAACAGTCACTGTAGAAGGGATAGCCACCCTTTTTCTTCACAAGGTTTACACCTGATTTGGACTATATGACAAAATCATCTCTGATCATGGCCCCCAGTTTGCCTCTGCCTTCACCAAGGAGCTTGGAAAACTCCTCAGATACTCACTCTCCCTCTCCACCACCTACCATCCTCAGTCAGATGGAGAAACAGAATGTGTCAACCAAGAGGTTGAAACATACCTTCAGATCTTCTGCCAAGAGAACCCCTCCACATGGTCTGAAATGATCTCCCACACTGAATTTGCCCACAATCACTGCCCTCACTCCGTCACTGGGAAGTCCCTGTTCTTCCTCATGATGGGATTCAAACCCTGTCCCCTTCCCACGGTCATCTCTGCAACTTCCATTCCCACAGTAGAAGCACATCTCAAACTTCTATCCGTAGCACAAGATGAAGCCCTCACCACCCACACCCTTGCCCAACAAGTCATGAAGTCCTGTTCCTCCAAGAGCCTCAAACCATTCACCAAAGGAGACCAAGTCTGGTTAGAAGCCAGAAACCTCAAATGACACATCACCTCCCCAAAGCTCACCCCAAAGCAAGAAGGACCATTCATCATCACGAACGTCTTATCCCTGATCACATACCAACTCTGCCATCCAAAGACTTGGAAGATTCACAATGTGTTCAATGCTTCTCTCTTATCACCCTATCACAAAAATGACGTCCACGGAAAGAACTTCCTGAAGCTGCCACCTGATCTTATCACAGGCAAAGAAGAATACAAAGTAGAATGCCTTTTATGTCACCATGGGCCCTCAGCCAACTGACAATTCCTAGTCCAATGGAAGGGCTATACATCTGAAGAAGACTCATGGGAACCCGAATGGGATCTGAAACATTCCAAGTCTGCCCTCCTTGAATATAAGAAGGCTCATCCTTCTGCCTTCCACCTCTAAGCCTCTTCACCTCCCACCACCACCATTGTAATGGACTCCTTGCTCATCCCCACTGCCACACTCCCCTTCATCATGCATGGACAGACTGTCTATACCCCATCCCTCATCACCAACACACTCCTTGACACCACCTTGCTCGACTCCCACCTTGTCACCACCCTCAACTGCATCATCACCCCCATTTCCCCTCTCAGATATCTCTGAGATGTCTATACCCATCATATGGCAATGTGCAATGCCATCATCGGTCTTACCAACCATATTCCCATGGACCAACATGTCTGCCTTCTCTTGACCATACTCCAATGCTCTGACCTCCATCTCCATACCACTCTCCTTGCCGCCCTCACCCAACTCAGATTGGGAACCACCATTAACGGCATAGACAGAGTACTCCGTGAGTTTGGGAATGAATCCCCAACTCTCCCCACCAACTTAACCATCAACAATCCCATGCCCCCTGCCCCCACTGTGGAAATAGCTACTGCTTAGGAAGATGAACCCATCCCCGAGTCCCACCTCTGATACTGGCAGGCTTGCCTGCATTGCCATCATCTAAGTCACAACAAGCTGTACTGCAAAAGGTACACGTGCCTGGGCTGCTTTGTTACTGTACCTGGACATACCATTGTGAACTGTATGGGACGCCCTCGAACCCCACTACCACTGTCCTCTCCTGGTTCATCTTCCAGTTGGAGCACGCTGTCTCCACCACTGCAACCCCATCCTTACCACCGATCCTGTGTCCGATATACCTCAAAAGGAACTTCACCACATCCCCCTCCCTTCACTGCCCGGTCAGTATCCCTGACCACTCCGAGTCTTTGGACTCCTGGTTGTGACAGTTTCTCCCCCAGTGTTGCATTGAACTCACACTCTCATATTGAAGAATTTGTTACGCAGGGCATACCTCGAGTAAAAGGACTAAGACTTATCCAAGGGCAGGACACTCACGAAGAGGTACAACTCAGCCGATGGAGGACCAAAGGGACGAAAGAAGTTGGTACACTGGAGAAGTGGTCTAGGGGGGATCACGCTCAACGAAGAGCGGACTAAGTCTGTACACTCGAGGAAGAGCAGTTCTAGGCTATACGTTCGAGAGAACAGACTGAGGACTGAGAGATGACTCGAGACAATGCTGAATTGTGCAGATCAAGAATAAGGTACAAGATACATGGCAGTGGTATAAGTAGTGGGGACATGTAAGCATAGAACACTATGGAAGGTGATGGAAAGACAGGGAGACTAGACCATGGTGAGAGACGTGGTCATGGAGACGACTGTCCGTAAGAGAAACAAGGGAAGCAACAAAAGGAGAATAAAGGAGAAGACAAAAGGGGTTAGAGTTGTACCAGGGCTAGCCGATAGTTGCTCATGATGAGAAGACAATGTACATACAGTGGCTCAAAAAACTGTCCACATGTTTGTATGTTTTACATTAGTTATGACTAAATGCAATAGCCCCTAATCCTAGCCCTAACCCACAAGTGTATGAAATGAAGTACATACACTTGGCTTTCTATCAGTCCAAGAATCAAGTGATGTGGATAAGAATTGATAGAATAGCAGCCATTTGAAAATGACATGTCATGTGGACAGTTTTTTGACTTAAAGTTTTAATTATATATATTGACCCTGGCATGCTGTGATATCATTACATACATCCATCAAGGG
>JBBPTA010000259.1:0-10476 GCA_038093915.1 Boletellus aff. emodensis
AAATATTAACGACATGGCACCTGCTCGATCGTTGAATATTCGTACCCAAATATATTCTACCTTCAGACACAATTAGATGGTGAATAATGTGCGCAGAAGAGACCGAAATACCTCTCTCGAAAGGGTCAAGACTACAGAATAATGCCCGTCCGAGGTGGAAAAGAAGTGAGAGAGAAGACGTGACGCACCATAGTCATATCCCGCCACAGCGACTGTCATGACTGCAGTAGTCAGCAAGGTTAGTGATTTGATGCAGTAATGGAAGGCCGTACGGGACACGTAGTTGTTCAGTTGGAGCTGCTCTAGAGCAGATTGTACGTTCGAGGCAGACATGAACAATACACAACACGTTGGTTGGGAATCGCGACGAGATGGGATAGCAGGTAATGGGCGCGTGGGGTTGTCGAAAATATAGAGAACACAGGGACGGTACTCTTATCTTATCTTCCGTCCCGACTATTTCCAGATGGTTGTCGACTCCCATGCACCAGAGACAAATGGTGGCAAAATGAGCGGATCAAGACCAGGCCTCAGGAACCACGTTGGATAGCTACCATCAAAGTCAGTGCTACATGCCAAGTCAATATCGCTGTTCCGCGGACCGTGGTGCAAGCGCTTACCAGTCTCAGCGCTCAGAGTTAGCATTCCCCCCCCTCTGAAACTACTTATCTCGATCGCCTGCAGAACCTCAGCATAGGGCAAAATTTGCCCGCATATGTTCTGCACGCCAAAACTGTGCAGCAGGGAACGAATCTGAGCCCTGATGGTGAACAATAACGTTGTTGGCACGACATGTTTGCGGGATCAATCCATCGATTGACGCCTGTTCTCATGATCCACGTGAATCGGAAATACCGGGTGATATGTTGATTACCAGTCGAGTCTACTAGTACAACGTTGTTCTCCTGCGTGACTCAGCAGCAGCGTGAGAGGTTGATCTACGGCATTCAGTCAGATACGCTCAAGCGGGCTGGTATTCTGAGATCTGACTTCGTGAGATTGGAAAAACCTTCGCCTCACAAAGAAGCGGCACAAGGCTGGGTGGTTTGGCGGTGTCTTCCTGCCGCTGCATAGCTATGGTTATGAGAACCATCAGATTGATATCAAGGGCACTACTGCCATCGAAGGTGATCCAGACGTGCAGCCAGCCAGAAAAAGCACTGACGGTCCGTTGAACCGTCCCCCAGGCCCCTGGATACGACGGTCCGAAGGACCAGAACTTCAGCAAGCACAGGTGCATACACCAGTACAGGGACTTTTGGTCCAACGACAGTGGAGCAATCCTGCAATGATATTATGTGCACGCACGCTGCCTGCATGAACCCCGTCAATACTCTCCGTCGCAAGTATCCGAGCCTCGGGCCCAGACTCTCCTTGATGTCGCCGGCAAAGTCGGCGGTATGATACATGGGCCATTGTCGGCATTTTAGGTATTGGCGCCGTCGACGCGCGTTTGTGCGCAGACCTTGTGATCCGTCTGATCATCGCATTCGAGTTTCATGGTTCGGCTGACAGTAAGGAAGGGTGGCGCAAAATACCGCAGAGACGCTGGAGGAATGTTGTGCATGCCTGTCGTGGTGGAAGTGGTGGCTCTGTTCGGACCCCTTGCACAGCCCGGGCCCGCCAAATATCATTCTGTATAGAGTACTCTAGAGCCTTCGGACGCCTTCTACCAAAAACAGACGACTCTGAAGTGGCCCCACATAGATGGGGCCAATCCTAGGTACTGGAAGATGTATTTGCGTCCCATTGTGAGTCGCCCTGACTCTTTCTTGGCAGGTCTCTATACTAGGTGGGATAATTAACCTCAGGCTATCGACGCACCACCAGTCAAGCCCCGTCAATGGATATGTAATCATTCTACACCAATTTCACGACATTCAATGATCTGGAGTCAATACTACAATCTGCTAGCACCATGACGTTCAACATTTCCAGTATCGGTGCCCATGTAAGCTAGACCAGTGGTACCCATGCACAGTGCATATATAATTTTTCACAAGGATACTCTCCTGCTCTCCAGATACACATATGAGTTGGTAAAATATAACGTGGGGAAACCGAACGGCACAATGCTCATGTGCGGTCATCGAGATAGCACGACGCTGATTGCGTTCATCTTGGAGCAGAGGCAAGATCAGACTGTCACCTGGCCGGCCCCGTTAGACACCCTCACCAACGCTACGAGCCTCTCTCTTCCATCCGTATCGCTCCGTCCTGCTCTAACCCCCCAGCCCCTCGTTCTCCTTCATGTCGGAGTGTATGACCACGGCACTCGCAACAGTGCCATGGCCAAACTGTGACGCTAATCCAAAACCCGAGTCAAGCTCACTCCTGCGTTGGCGTTTGGGATCGCACGCATAGAGCTCCCACAGATTCGAGGTGCGAGGGTGAGCATTGGCACAACTTCCGCCACCATAAGCAGGACTGCTCACGACTCATACGTTGGAATGTTGACCACGGTCGTCAATAAGGCGATGGCCAAGAAGGTGAGGACGCTGCTCACAGAGTTTACCTGTCAGCTTGAGAGAAACGGGAGGGAGACGAAAGAGGCAAAAGAATACAATACAACAGAGCGGGAGCTGGACGTACGCAAAAAAGTAAATGACGCCTTCCTTGACGAGAGCATTGAAATAATGATCAAGCCGGTACTGCTTCGTCACTTGGTACATTTCAACTGACTTGTGGACAAATTGAGCACCAACGAGCACACATCGATGCGCTGAGCGTGATCTAGACACTATCTATCACGTTGGCCCAAAAGATGGGAGTACCTATCTCCACGCAAAACGAAAAACGAGGCACTCGGGCGATGCTTGCTGTGCGATCAAGGATTGGTACCGAGTCGTGTAGTGTGCACGACGAAAAGAGCATGTCTCACGTACCGAAGGGTACAGTTTCCTCAGTGCTGAGCGTGGCACACAATATTAAATATGGGATCAGTTGTATAGCGTATAATAGGAGGAGGACTGCAAGGATCTTTTGCGAGCGATGGTGTAATGCCCACACACGGAGGATTGCCACCACTGCAACCAACAATGAGAGCCGTTGGTCTAAAAACGAACATGAAATCTCACGATCCGAGGCACCAAAGAAAACCAAGCTAGTCCGTATCCTAAAAAGATAAAGTGCTTCACCTTAAAGTAACTCTGAATACAGGAGGCATTCGGAACATCGATGAACATGCTCACATCTATTGTGATATTTAATTGCGAAGGGCTGTCATCGATATGTAACGGTGTGGCATGAACACATACAACTACGAAGAATTGAGTGCTTCTATTGGTCATCGTTGGGATAAAAAGTCACCTTTACAGGGCCAGGCAGGAACAAACTCCCCACTGTAATTGACTTGATCAGCTTACCAAGGCTGGAATGGCAAAGGCTGAGTGCACAGACGGAATTGGCTCTAGTGAACTGGTCAGGAATCAATTCAATGTGTACTGCTAACATAGACATACATGATGAGACACAGCGAACCTGATAGCAAGCGCGATTCAACAATGAGAGGGCCATGGAGGTGATCAGAAGTTGGAAGGCCTACGAGAACGAACGATGTAGATACCCGGCTCCATGGCTTGGTCTGCAGTCATATCGGCCTGAGCATACATGTCGTGCTGGGAAATGGAGTTTCCTCACCCAAACGTATTCCACCTGTGAAAATCTCAGTCAGTGAGCCATCGGATCACGTTACACGTACTTCTTTCGAGACATGAGGACTAATGACGTTGAGGTTTGTCGGACAAACCGGTGAAACGGACGTGGTGCGATTACTTACTGTAATCACATCCGATAGCAGTGAGGATGATAACTAATAAAGGAGCTATAAGGCTGAGATGGTATCATAATTAACGAGCGTACGGGTCAAATAGTTGTTCAGCTGGATTTCCGTCACAGCCAGCTGCAGATCAGAAGCCATCAACTGTATGTGAAAAGCACGCTGGAAGGCAGAAGTTTGCAGGGAACAAAAATTTAACCACGTCTAATGGTAGAGAGGAGTGGTGCTTTTAGGGCGCCTCAGGCCACGGGGGTTTGAGAGAGTGCAAATAAGTACCTGCCGTGTGCCTCGGGCTATTTCGTGCGCTGACAAGTCTACATCGTTTCAGGTGTGGCAGCTGGTCAGCAAGAAAGCTCGCCTAGCATTTACATAATACTTAGGTTCTTCACCAATTGTTGTGTCGTTGTATGACCCACTGGTCTAAAGAGTATGCGGTCGCGGTATTCAATGGGCTTTATTGTTTAAATAGCTGCTTAAAGACTCACCTCAGGCTCCTACCCTCCACGTCATCATATATCGATTTTCAAACACGGCTGTGAATGCTATGCCTGTCTGTTACTACTTAACAGTGTTCGGCGCTGTCCACCAACATCTTACCAAAGTGTGCCAACTCCCATCGTCAGTCGCCTTGGACTTGGTCCTAGACGGTCACTGCAATCTTTAAAGTGGCATCAAAAGTTTTACGTCTGACGACCCCAAGTGATAGAGGGCTGCACTCATATTGTATCCATGATCTCCTCCGTATAAGCGGTGTTCTGTCGCAATGTCATCCCTTGATGGGTGTACCCGAGTAGCCTTACTTCCCCACCTGAATCACTTGTTTACTGTGGTAGTCGCGGCTAATCATGATTCATAGCAAGCTATAGGTTTCGCGTTTCAGCTTTATGTCTTTTTTTATATCTCTCTGGCTCACCCAAGTACTGCGCCATTGGTCGCCAGCCAATCAGGGGCACTCTGATGTGCAGTGACGTAGAGGTTAGCTGGGAGAGGCCACGTGGGGGACAGCCAAGTCGAGGACGACTGGAAGTTGGAAAGTCCGGCGATCAGGACGGCGATCAGTACAGCGGTCACATGCAGCCTCAGCATTTGAGGCTCCGCTGTGATACATGCCGTCGGCAAGTAGTACAGACCGGTAGTGCTGGTCCTTGTGTCCGTCATCCTCCTCGCTGACTTCGTTGCCAACGTCGCCCAGCACGACGGTCTGAAGCAGATCACCGTCCATAAGCTCATCTCACTCATCACCTTGTCTTCCCACCTCAAACGCACCATCCAAATTGTCCAGCCCGCCCGTCATCTTTGGGGATCGCGCCGCCTTTTTTCCTGCCATCGGTCTCTCTTTTTTTGAGCAGAGTGGCGTCCATTCCTATTGGCATCATCTCCGACCTTTGACAAACCTTCAAGGATGTTGACACTAGCTGACAAGGAAGTCGGAGGAACTACCTCGCGGCTCTTCAAGGACATTGGCTTGTCCCACGACATTAGTAAGTCCATGGACATGGTATCGTGCCGTTCTCATAACATTGACCATTAACTTCAAGTGCTGCTACCGATCGCCCGGTCGTCCTCAGAGTGCTGGCAGTTTGCCTACCCCTCCCCTCGCGCTCGCTCGACTACAGAACGGCATGGGTAACCCCTGGGTGTCCTAGCGCTGACCCGTATCCGTGCTCGCGCAGGGCAGTGCAGACAGATAGGAACGGGTAGAGGTATGGGTTAGATGTCATGGTACCAAAACGACGATAAAGACGATGCTCCGTGCCCCCTTTCCAGTCATCAACGAGCCCAACGGCTCATTTGACCGACTCGTCATCTTCACCTCCTTGGTTGTGTCCGTCCCACCACCTGACGCACGTGCCATGGTGTTGTCGACGACTTAGTGCCGTCAACTCCGGGACATAATGACGACAACGCCATACATCATCATCCACTGCCCTAACACCACGGCGTTCCATTACCCAGTATAGGTGCACCACACCGTCACTGACCCCATCTCATTACCTGAAGCACCCACTGCACGATGCCACACCAACGCCAACGTCCCGGCGTCGTTACCGACACCATGACGACCACGTGGCGAGGGTCAGGCCTGTGCGGGGCCCCACTCGTGCCCAACGACGCGACAATGATGTCATGGCTTCAAGGACAACAGCGCGATATCAGCGATGTAACGTTGAAGACGACGTGACGCTGAAGAACACCCATCCGACACCTGTCGGCGAGCCTGAGCCCGTAACGCTAATTCACGCCCACACCGATGACCTGCACGGGTTCCTCATACACGTGCCATTCCCTACGCGGCTCAACTGCCAACACCCTTTCAACCGTGCATAATCATAATCGACTCATTTTGCCGCAGTGCCCCTATCGTGCGATGCCCTGGCCCTGCTACCCATCGGTGGCCCATTCTTGGTTGCACTTATTCGTACTTTAATACACACTTATTCTTACTTGCATAAGTAGCCCATGGGTAAGCCGATAAGTGGCGAGTAAGTAAGGAGGAGGGAAGCCCTGACACACGGGGGATATCAAGATTTCAGAGACATTTAAAGTGTATTTAAAATGGCAATCTCTAATCAGAAATTTAATTTTTTGAATTCAAGTCCTATTTAAATTTGAAGTTTAACCTAAGAAAAGCAAAAAGTTCAAATTTAAGTCATAATAAATGTGATTTAAATTCAAAGTTTCAATGTCTGATTAAAATTGTCATTTTAAATACACTTTAAATGTCACTGAAATTTTGATATCCCCCGTGTGTGATCGTTCATCAGGTATATATTTATGTAAGCTCCGCATCAGTGAGCAGACTGGCGGGAAACGCCGCCGGTCTGCTCGCCGGTCACGTGGTGCCGGACATCTCAACCGAGGGCCAAGTCGAGACGAAGTCCGACAAAACTCATCCGAATCCATCGAGGAACAAAATGAGAGCACTCTGGGCCAGTGGTATCACCGCCCCACTCGGACTTCAACCTACTCACAATACCACTTTTCTTGAATAGAAACAGGTTTCAGGATGCAGATCTCGGGCACGATGTGTTGCATTGAGTAATGTTCTGTGCCATCCATTAAATAATAATAAATATCACGTCGGCGAGCAGCCTCACATTCAAAACTGCTGTGCGAAAAGGACCGCCTCACCTGGAAGTAATAAGCATGGTAATGGGAGGCGATGAGCTATCAAGCGATTTCACGTTTCGATCTGATAATTTAATTTTATAACCCGCTAACTGTGTCGGCTATCTACAGCCAAGTCGAGACGGCGTCAGAAAGGGTGGTGACACCTAGGAGGGCTGTTTAGGACAGTAACGTCTCTAAGCTAGGATTCCAGTCTACTCGCAACAGAGACCGGTTACACTGTTCGAGGGAGAAGCGGGTGTCAGTCTAGTCCTGCGCGATCGACAAGTAGCGGACATTTACAACGAGCCGGAAATCCGATGGCCATTGTCAGACATGGCATACTAGAACACATCGTGTACGAAGGCGGCGAGTTGGAGCCAACTTTGCGACGGAAGTGATGGCGAAGGCGTCGTTTTCAGGCTCGATACAGTGAACATCGCCATGGTGACAGTTGCACAATCGTTGCGTCGAGTGATTTGACTAATGTCGGTCAGACGAACTTCGGTGCTCTCATCCTAGGATACGCTAGCGGCTTTGGTATGCTACAGCTCGTCATGTCACACTTGGTTTCTTGCATGCTGGATGTGTGCGTTTGTGTCACACAAGCAGCGACAGCACTGGTATCGCTCAAGAACCGCTCAACCAGTGTTCTCACGTACAGCGAACGTTGAACGCTAGTCTCAGACAAGACCCGTCCACATCGTCTTCATGTTCACCCCCTCACGAACTCACCGAGTCGCCTAAACACAAACTGTGTCAATGGAAGTCGCTGCGAGGTTGAGTGTGGATCCGGCTTGCTGCGCATTCTATCTTGTCCACGTCCTGATTGGGAGTCCCCTGGTCCTTGCTACGTACCTGCTCTTTGTGGGTCGCAACTCAATCACCGATGCGATATTGCTGACCAAAGATCCCTCCATGGTAAACGTGGCACACTCACCGGAACCAATCTGTCGTTCGACGTCTGGGAGTCGTACGGTCACGGCGGTGCACAGGCATCAAAGCTTGATCGATCGTCTTCTCGAAAGAGAGTGGGACTGCGGATTTGAAGAATCCTGGCAGCGATTATGACCATAATACGCTGGTGCTCCTTGGTGTCAGTAGTCGAGCGGGGACGGCGACGGAAAGCGGCGCGTGCGACGGGTAGCGACAAAGAGCTGCGATGGGTGGCGATGTAAGTGGGACGAGAGCGAGGGGATGCGAGAGAGATCTGATTGACTTACATGGGAACAATAAGCGTCTAAATAGTATACAGGACAATGGGACTGTGGTGCGACTAAATGGGAGGGTGGTGGACGAGAACAAAGGATCCATCGCAACGAAAGGGTCGTGGTAGACGTCAGATCGACGTTGTGGCTGTGCGTTTCTTACATCAGCATCCCTATGTCTGTCGACGGCACACTTTGCTCAGTGCTTAGCGACCTCAGGAATCTCATTGACAACGTCTCATACTTGATCATTCTAGTCCTAATTTATACCAGCAACTTTGAAGAGGTTAGTACGGTGGAGCTTTTCCTGCATCTTCTCGCGTCATCTGATCAGAGCGCGTGAGGCGTACCTCGTCCGCATGTTCCGATTTCACCTAACATCCAGGTAAGCAGCCTTGATTACCGTTCTCGACTCTGCGCGAGCCCAGGGCGGTACAATAAATAAGCAGACAGACGAGGTGTTCACCCGGAAGTGCACTGAAATCGTAGATGCATCACTCGGAGAGACGACGTCATGGCGTGTCCGTGGCTTGGAATGTTCGCTACTCAGATGCATGCTAGTCTGGTAACCAGCCCGTTTAAATGGTTTGCCTCGCCCCGGCATTACCTCTTTTAGACGGGCTGGTCACCACACTAGATGCACGCAGGAAAGAATTGCGATCAAGGGCGAATCTGTCGTCTTGACTGAAACAAAGAACTATACAAGCATTCCGCAAGGACGATGGCACAAGTAGGTAAATAAATATCCGGGTCGCATTCCAATAAATAATCACGTCTTTAATGCGTCAGTTTGCTCTCGAGACGAGCTCTACAGCATTCAGTTGGATACACGGAAGCGGGCTGGTCTACTGGGATCTGATCGGAGGATGCTTCACCCCACAAAGAGCCAGCCACGAGGCTGGGTGATTTGATGATGGTATAAAGTGCCTTCCTGCCACTGCATAGCTATGGTTGCAGGAGCCATCGGACTGACATCAATGATACTACTGCCATCGGAAGGTGAACGCATTAGCAGGATTGCACATGCATGCCCCATTTCGTCCATGGTAAAATAGGGCCGGACTTACAGCGTGTAATTAGCAAGGACGAGTGTGGGTGGATAACTTGACAGGTAAGAGGGACTAAAGTTCATACTAATCACTTATCAACCGTGCGAGGAGGACGAACATGCCCATCCATATATATATACCCTCGTCTACGAAACAAGCCCGACGACAATCATCCAATGAAATTTTCTGCGAGAAATATGAATTAAATATTGAGCAAACGGACCGTGACAGGTCAGCCCACTTACGCAGACAGCGAGTAAAATTTCACCCGAACTCAACGCGGTTGGCGGCATATCTGAACGGGAATGGCATGCTGCGTGCCCCAACATTGTTTCGACTTGTTTGTATCACTAGCTGACGCTCACATTCGTACAAACATAGATTTGGCCGCTGGTAACCATTCGATATTTGCTGGTTCTGCCTTGTGGCGAGTGTCTCGACATCTTCCAGGCCAATTCTCGATGGTTAAATCACTCGAGTCCTCACCGGTTATTTGGAGCATCGACGAACTAGGCAACCAAGCGCGTGAAAGATTGCGAACTTCTCTCGCGCAAATAGCTGTCAGTTCTGCTTTTCAGCCTGACTCGCCGAATTGAAGCTATGACATGCCCTAATCGTTGGTGCCGTTGTGTTTCTAGATGCTTTACTACGTGGTGAGTCGAAGCAATGAGTTTTTAGCATCCGTTTTCGCGTCCTTCCCATCACGTCCTTGATGAATAAACTGCGCATAGAAGATTGCCACATCTGCTCTCTGCGTGATAGTGGTGTGGAAGAGTCTCCGATTTGTACAGGAAGTCTAGCCGAAATTCCGGATTGTGAACATATACGATAACATGTATGCAGCTCGTCATACGGATCGGATAATTATGTAAAGAAGGGCATATACTCACCTAGGACTTCAAGATGGAGAACGCAAGCGGGGGGCGCACAGCTTGTGTACTGTTAAACGCCCTTTGGGTGTTGGTGACGCTTGTATGCCAAGGGGGAGGAGATTACGGGAGACGTGGGATCGGGAGACCGATGAATCAATTATCCCCGGACTCGGCTCTCAGGTCCCAACGGAATGATCAGCGTGCGTGCAAAGTGGTGATGTTGAGTAAGTGGGAAACAGACAGCTCCGACTGGTTTTCAACTCGCCATCGACATGTCTTTGGCGCATCCCTCCCCCAATCCCCCTACACGAACGGATGCAAGTCAGCGGCACCCCGACAACTGCCACCGATGTAAATAAAAATGACAGAGAACGCTACCGCATATATCCGAAGATGATCCAATGGGTCCCACAAGGCACTGCAGGGGCAGATAATCGATACCTAGCTTCAAGGAGGAATGC
>JBBPTA010000260.1:0-20308 GCA_038093915.1 Boletellus aff. emodensis
TAACCTCTCTGGAAATAAGCCCTTCACCCTTCTTTTTCCACACATACTCTTGTCCATCCGACCCAATCCTGTTGATTTTGGTCTCATCTGACCATATAACTCTCTTCCAATCTTCCACAGTCCAATGTTGATATTTGAAAGCAAAAGCTAACCTCTTCTTCTTGTGACCAGTAGAAAGCAGTGGCTTTTTCTTCTTCACCACAGCCTTCAATGAGGCTTCTTTGAGGGTATTCCTCACTGTCTGAGAAGAGACAGGACTATCAACAACAGAGTTCATGAAATGAGTGGCTTGAACAGCATTTTTAGCCTTGCCAGTAAGGATTTGCTGAACAATAGCTCTCTTGTTGGTGGAGGAAAGCTTGGAAGGGTGACCACCATGAAGCCTAGGCCTCTCTGGTTGGATTTCCTGAAGAACCTGGGATACTGTAGACTTCCCTAGACCAGTCTGTGAGGCAATCTTCCTAGTAGATAGGTCAAGAGAGGCAAGAGAGATGATATTTTGTCTTTGAGAGAGGGAAATGGATTTCATGGTGATGATGAGAAAATGAGCAAAGAGTGATGGGGTTTATGTGTGTTGGATCATACTCATTACATAAAGGTAACATAATAGGGCCCTTGATGGATGTATGTAATGATATCACAGCATGCCAGGGTCAATATATATAATTAAAACTTTAAGTCAAAAAACTGTCCACATGACATGTCATTTTCAAATGGTTACTATTCTATCAATTCTTATCCAAATCACTTGATTCTTGGACTGATAGAAGGCCAAGTGTATGTATGTCATTCCATACACTTGTGGGTTAGGGCTAGGGTTAGGGGTTATTGCATTTAGTCATAACTAATGTAAAACATGCAAACATGCAGACAGTTTGTTGAGCCACTGTATATCCCTTTGCATCTGTCCAGTGACCTTTTTGAGGTGGGAGATCCCTTCATGAAAATGTCTGAACCCTACAGAGGGTTGGAGAACAGCAAAGTGAAAATCCAGCTCTTGTGTGCCAACAATGTTGATAGCCTACTTGACCTCATGATCTCAGCATCTCTTGTACCACTCATGGAGGGGCTCAGGGGTGAGGAAAATTGTCAGGTGGGCCATTCACCAGTCTTGGTAGAAGGGGAGTGCAACACCATTCAAACAATATGCTTGCACAGCCAGGAGGTATTGCTCAAGATTGTCAGGGTCAACTGTGATGTTCTGAAGTTGTTCTAGCATATATTTTTTGGTGCATGAAGGGTGTCACTTTGGATCACCAAACTGCTTATACATAACAGTAGTGACTAGAGACATCTTCCCTCCTACACCAGTGAGCATGCAAGCTTCAGGAGTGTTGACAATATATGAGGCAAGAGGTGTATAACAGCATCACAGATTACCAAGAGGGTCATTCATCATAACACCAATACAAGCAGTGGTCTTCAGTGGGGCCAAGATAATGTCAAGGCATTTGTGGACTAGTCGGTTGGTGAGGAGGCCTTAAATATGTTTGGATTTGTGAATGAATTTTGGAACTGGGAGTAGAGTGGCAAGAAGAAAAGTATCCAACAATGACTTGAGATGAGTCAACATATGAATATTAGCAAGTTCAATTAAGAGTGGGTGGGCATAGCAATTGCCAACAAGGGTAGAAACATTCATCTTGTTGGAAGACAGGATGACACCAAGAAGAGTGGCACCTTCAGGCAGTTTACTCTGATGAACCAACCTATTAGAGAATATCAGCCATAGAGTAGAAAATGAAACTCATCTGTGTGTGCCATGCAATATCCCCTGTCATCCACTCACTGTACACATGGACAAGATGTTTGGCAGTGTCAAGTCCGGTTCTTCTCCACTCTGCTCTGATCAGTCAGAGGTGTGAAGGGGGACTGGACGAAGGGGTGGAGTCATCGGAGGCAGATGGACTTTGGCTTCAGCAATGCAGGTGGCACGCTGTGCCCTTGCGTGAAGTATGTCCTAGGTATTTTGGAGGATGGAGATGACAATTGGAACGGAATCTGAGGAGTGAGAAGAGAAGTGACTATAATTGATATATGAACTGAGGTTACAAACAGAGGGTACAGAGTTTATATATGAAGGTCCGGAGTTGGATTAGTAACGGAGATTGGTAAGTAAGAGATCAGTAATCAGGAGGACTAAGCAAAGGAACTGCGGAGCTGTGCTCTGGATACAAGAGAAGCTGGAGCTGTGTGTGTGTAGGGAACACAGCTTCGGAGGAAGTCTAAGGGTGGAACTAAGACAAAAGGAGAAAGAGGAGACGGAGTTACCATAAATGGAATAAGGATGTGCAAAAGAGGAAACGGAGATATGTCCGATATGTACGAGGTGCATCTGTGATAAGATCACACTGGAGTCCTTGACTGGAGATGGTCTGGAGGACTGGAGTGGGAATGCAGGATATGACAGGCAGTTCAATAGATGTAGCAAGGGATAAGGTCCATTTTATCATGAAACAATGGATGACTGAAGAGTGCTTCCAAGCATTGAACAGTGTTGCAATAAAATAACCTCACAGGCAATTTGGTAGGCTTCATATCCAAAACATGACAATGTCATTCAGGTCCATTGGGAAGGAGTTCTACCAAGCCATGCAATTGTTGTACTGTTCAAAACAAGACAGGTAGCATCTTCATCTGAAGATTTTTAACTGTTATCAGAAGCCATCACAGATCTGGCATGTCACTCACCAGCTTGAGAGAGAGAAGGCTATCAATAGCAGCCATACTTATACTGGACTGTGTAACCCAAAGCCCAAGCTCCCAGTCTGCACAAGAGTTAAACAGATAATAGAGATTTGAATGCCAATCTTCTGAAAACTGGTCCTGATTGAAACACTTCAGGAATGACATCCATTCCTGCTCATAAGTGGTGGCAGCACCCAGAAAACCCTCCTCAAAATACTGCTGAGGAGCCACTTGCATATCCATCCTGTCTTCTGAGTGATGCAAGCCTCATGGACTGGGCAGGTTCTGGTCCTCAAATCCTACTGGATCCTGCAATATCACCAGGTGATGTTCTGGCTCGACCACTGGGTCAAGCAATTTGCCAATCTCATCAGAGGATCAGTGAACAAATGATCTAAGTTTATACATAATTACCTTATTCAACATCTCCATACAAATATATCTGTAAGATAAACCAGTTTACAAGTCCAGATATGTGTCAAGTCTGGTCTTCTCTACTCAACTCCAGTCAGTCAGAGGTGCAAAGGAGGATGAGATAAAAAGCAGAATCATCAGAAGGGAAAGGACTTCAGCTTCAGCAATGCAGGTGGCATGCTGTGCCCTTGCACAAACTGGGTCCTAGGTATTTTGGAAGATGGAGATGACGATCAGAACAGTATCCAAGGAGTGAGAAGTGAAGTGACTATTGTTCATATACAAACTAGAGGTACAGAATGGAAGGTACAGAGTTTATATATGAAAGTCTGGAGTTGGATTACTAATGGGGATTGGTAAGTAGAGGATCACAAATCAGAAGACTAAGCAAAGGAGCTGCAGAGCTGTGCTCTGGATACAAATGAAGCCAGAGCTGTGTGTGCATAAGGAACACAGCTGTAGAGGAAATCTAAGAGTGGAACTAAGACGAAAGGGGAAAGAGGAAACAGAGTTACCATAAATGGAACAAGGATGTACAAAAGAGGAAATGGAGATATGTCTGATATGTACAAGGTGTGTCAATGATAAGATCACACTGGAGTTCTGATTGGAGATGGTCTGGAGGACCAGAGTGGGAACATGGGATATGACAATATGGCTGGACTTACTAGATATTAATGATCATGCTTATAGCCTGAGTATGCCTCATCCTTAGGTGATAGGAACTAATATAAAACTACATATGATCAGGGATACCTATGATTGTTATTGTAGATGCTTCTGATCATATATCATAGCTCTGATCAGCATTTTCCCATGTGCATGCCTCCAACAACTAAGCACATCATTTTACTGTTGCTTCCTTCCTCCTCCAACTGGCAGCCACCAACAACACCCACACTTCTGCAGTTTTGTGTAACCCTGGCCCATATCCATTGACTCAGCAATGCCTTTCATTCCCATTGTGATTTCAGTGGTTTGTCTGTCATCCCTCAGTTTCTTTCTCTTACAACTTTTACTTTTCAGTCATATCTCTGGTCAACCAAATCCCTGCCATGGCCAATTACCAAAACCATCAGCCTGGCACAAGAGCATGTGTTGGACAGTGTCACATCCACAGATCATTATGTCCCTCACCAGCAGCTGCATGCAACTTCCACACCTGCACAGTTCCCAGTCATACCCACCATACCAGGCCAAACAGGTTGACATTCATGAAATTCAGCAACAGAGCAAATCAAACCATCTGACAACACATTTCCATCCCCATTGCAATTTCAATGCTCAGTTAAGTTGTCCCTCAATCACTTCCCATGTCACTTGTGCCTTCAATTTGATCCTGGTCCAGACCCCTACTGATTGTCAAGAGTCAACACATTACTTCACCTGGCACAAGAGCCCATGTTCAGCAACATCCCATTTGTGAGTAGTTTCCAGTCATATTCATCATGTTGGGTAGAACTGTCTGACACATGAGAAATTTAGTGACAGACCCCACAAGTCAGTCTGCCACAATGTGCTCCATCTCCATCACAGTTCCAATACTTGTATGTTGTCCCTCAATTGTTTACCATCTAACCTTTGCTGTCACTTTAGCCCTGGTTCAGGTCCTGTCAATCCAGCAAGGTGTTTCCATCTCTGTCATAATTTCAACCTTTGTATGTGTCCTCTCAATTAGTTTCTGTGTAACTTTTACCTTTCATTTCACTCCAGGCCATATCTTGTTGATTCCTGAAATTTCATACTTGCTATATACTTGCCAATTGTGTCACATGTGTTCACACCATTAGATCCCTGAGCTTTGAGCTCTGTTTCTTGATGTAAAGTATGAAGCACAATTTATTTAAGGATTCATAGAAGATAAACAGAGTGAGCAATTGAGTATCTTATTAAAGCTCCATCACATCTCAGGCATTAACAGCCTCCTGCTCTCTTTCTTTGAATTCTGTGTGTTTCTGACATATCCTCACTAATGCACTATTCTTCAACAGAAGCTGCTTGACATCAACATAAAGTGGAAATATTTGCCTGGTTTCATGTGAGCCACTGTCAGTGAACTAAATGGAAATAGTGCTTACTGATTCCACCATGTCATCAACTGATCAGCTTCATCTTTTTCATCAGGATCATCTAACAGCTCAAGGATGCTGTTGTAGAACCGTTCCAAGTCAGTTATATGATCTGTACAAGAGAAGACTCGAGTGGATGTCAAAGCAAACTGAGTCTTTGCCAGCATCCAGACTAGGTGTATGTGGAGCACAGGATTGGGAAACATACCTGAGTTGCAACATAAGTGAGTGATGCCTTCATGACAAACCACATGCCATGAATGTGGGCATTGCTGGAACATGTTGCTTTGGGTTCTTGATCTATGGAGCTTGGGGAGGTGAAGACATGCTTATATGACTGGCAACAGTACAACTTAGTAGTGGCTAACCCAAAAATAATTCAAAGCTCACTGAAACCAAGAGACCACTTCACAGGAGTCCATTCCAGGGGTCCTCCAACTTGTATGTGTAGTTGGCATACAGGAACACCAGCCACTGATCACTGGCAACCTGAATTTGCCTGTTGACGAGTTTGGACTTTGTCCTATGGTGATCAGCGATCAGCTTCTAATATAGTGGGATACATACTCCATGTTAGCCCAATCAAGGCCAGCCAGGCATAGAAGTGTACCAGTGTGTTCATGATTAAACCCGCAGCCAGCCTTGACATTGTGGGGGATATGAGGACTCAGGGATCAACCCTTTGGGATGATCCAATTGATAATTACACTCTTCATTCCTTTGGTGTCTGTCATATCCCGCGTTCCCACTCCGGTCCTCCGGACCATCTCCAGTCAAGGACTCCAGTGCAATCTTATCACAGACGCACCTTGTACATATCGGACATATCTCCATTTCCCCTTTTGTACATCCTTATTCCGTTTATGGTAACTCCGTCTCCTCTTTCCCCTTTCGTCTTAGTTCTGCCCTTAGACTTCCTCCGAAGCTGTGTTCCCTACATGCGCACAGCTCCAGCTTCTCTTGTATCCGGAGCACAGCTCCACAGTTCCTTTGCTTAGTCCTCTTACTTACCAATCTCCATTACTAATCCAACTCCAGACCTTCATATATAAACTCTGTACCCTCTGTTTGTAACCTTAGTTTGTATATCGTCACTTCTCTGTTCGCTCTATCGGATTCTGTTCCGATTGTCATCGCCGTCCTCCAAAATACTTAGGACATACTTCGCGCAAGGGCGCAGCGTGCCACCTGCATCACTGAAGCCAAAGTCCATCCACCTCCGACAACTCCACCCCTTCGTCCAGTCACCCTTTGAACCTCTGACCGACCAGAGCAGAGCGGAGAAGAACTGGACTTGACAGTGTCATCAGCCCTGGCACTATTCACACCTCTTTGAATCTGCAGCAAGTAACACCTTCAATTCTAATACAAGTGTATAGATGGAATGTTATTACCAGGTCAGTGATGTGGATAACTTCCTCTTCTGAGATGGTCATTAATCTAGCTTCAAGCCCTGGGACCAATCATAACAGTTCACAAAATACTGCATACTCCTTTCTTTTCCTGATAGTAGCTAGTAAGAAAACAACCCATCAACAAAAAGGCCACTTATACCATTGTCAGTAGATCTGCATGCTTGTCCTCCTGGTCAGCCAAGACCACAAGACCATTCATGATCAGTGTCTGCATATTTGTCAAGTCTGGTTCTTCTCCACTCTGCTCCGGTCGGTCGGAGGTGCGAAGGGAGACTGGACGAAGGGGCGGAGTCGTCAGAGGCAGATGGACTTTGGCTTCAGCGATGCAGGTGGCATGCTGTGCCCTTGTGCAAAGTATGTCCTAAGTATTTTGGAGGACGGAGATGACAATTGGAACGGAATCCAATAGAGCAAACAGAGAAGTGACTTAGATGATATACAAACTGAGGTTACAAACAGAGGGTACAGAGTTTATATACAAAGGTTTGGAGTTGGATTAGTAACAGAGATTGGTAAGTAAGAGATCAGTAATCAGGAGGACTAAGCAAAGGAACTGCGGAGCTGTGCTCCGGATACAAGAGAAGCTGGAGCTGTGCACGCGTAGGGAACACAGCTTTGGAGGAAGTCTAAGGGCGGAACTAAGACGAAAGGAGAAAGAGGAGACAGAGTTACCATAAATGGAATAAGGATGTACAAAAGAGGAAACGGAGATATGTCCGATATGTACAAGGTGCGTCTGTGATAAGATCGCACCAGAGTCCTTGACTGAAGATGGTCCGGAGGACCGGAGTGGGAATGCAGGATATGACAGTATCCCTCCCTTAGGGCCTGAACCCTTGAAGGCCTAAGGTCGGAAGGAGACAATGCTGAGAGGGGATGAATGTGGAGTCCAAAAGCCCAGGGATGTCCGAGTGTCGAGGTATAAAGTCCAGTGTGGACCACTATCTGCTCTCTCACATCAACCACTACCATGTCTGAAGAACTCAATATCACCAAGATTGATACCTGGTCTGATGAGCAGCTTGCAGAGGACATGGACAACAACGAGGAGGTGAGTGTGGCGAAGTACGCAGAGTGACGGAGGCAGGCAAAGGAGAGGAAGGAGGCGGAGTGATGAGCGTGTGAGGAGACGGAGCACAAAGCACAAGAGGAGGTGGAGAGGAGAGCGCGCGAGGTGGAGGAGAAGCGGAGGCTCAAGGAGCAGGACAGAAGGCAGGCGGAGGTGTTGTGAAAGCAACAAGAGGAAGAGTCGGCGCGAAAACAGGTGAGTGACTCGGAGGTTGGAGTATGGACGGAGCTAATGGGAGTAGGTGGAGGAGGTATGGAAGCAGCAACAGCTGGCTCCTCCAGCTGATAAGGGAAAGAAAAGGGGGTCGGAACTGCCCCCGTGTGAGCGGTGTGAACAAAAGGGGCTCAACTGCCTGTACCCCGATAAGGGCAAAGCGACAGCATGCAAAGCCTGCAACATCATGAAGATGGGGTGTGTACAGCCTGGTGTGGGACCACTGGAGAAAAGACAGAGACAGAGGAAGGCAGCGGAACCAGAGCTGGAGCCAGAACCAGAACCAGAGCCAGGACCACAGGTGGGGCTGAGTGGTATCCAGAGGACGGAGGACAATCCTCTCGTCCGGGAGCTCCGAGGGGTGCGGAGGGTGCTTGGCTCCATTGACCGGCACTTTCATGCGCAGAATGAATTGCTCCGTCAGCTGGTGGAGCTGAAGGCAATGGAGTTGTACAGAGACAGGGAGACGGACAGTGAGGGGAAAGAAGGGGAGGCAGAGGAGGCAGTGGAGGACCTGCCGGAGTTGGCAGTGGAGAGAAAGGAAGCGGGCGACATGGAAGTCGATGATGTGGAGGAGGACACGGAGGGTGAGGAAGAGAGCGAGGGGGAAGCCGGAGGGGGGCCGGAAAAGTAGCACGGTCACCCGCTCCACCCCTCGTGTACTTAGTTGAAAGTTTGAAACGAGCGTGATTTGGAGGGTCGGAGGGAGTTCGGAGTGAACAAAACAAGGGCAGACGAGGTGAAAAAGGACGCCCCATCCCCCTCTTAGGCTGACGTCCCAGTGTCAGAGAGAAGGGGAAAGTGAGGGAGGAGGACGGAGGGGGAACGGAGGACAGAGAGTTGACACAGACCCGGAGAGGGCCCGGAAGACGAGGGAAGGTGAGGAGGGTGGAGGCCCGACAGGACAGGCAACAGACTGTGAAGGAGATGACACCAGAGATGGGGAAAACGCACGCGGAATGTCCAAAAGTGGACACAGCGGAACGGCCACTGTGATGGACATGAGCACTGTGGAGGGGGTGGCGAGTCAGTCAGAAGTGATGGAGTACGGAGAAACTGTCAGATGTCGTCAGAGACGACTGAGGGTGAACCCAAGGGTTCGACAGAAGATGCTAGTGATGCTGGCAGCCATAACACAAGTGCTCAGATAGGTAGGTCCAGTACCCAATTGATCAATGGATCACAGTGGGTGGACCAAGGCCCAAGGTCACAAGTGCCAGAGAGACCCAGCGGAGGTGACAAGCCGGAGTTGGGGGGTGAGTTGGAGGAGTGGAGTCTGGTGTGCATCAAACAGGGAGTTGCAGAGTAGAGTCAGAAGGAGGAAATAGGAGTGTTGGAGGGAGACAGGAGGTTGGAGGAAGAGAGGATGGAACTGGAGGGAAAGGGACAGGATGTGTCTGAGGGGATGGAAACTGACTGACTGTGACACAGAGTCAGGACGGGTACAGGTAGAGGGAGTGAGGGGAGATGCACTAGGCATCATCCTCATCCTCATCACCTGGGGAGCCAAGAGGTTCGGGGTCAGAGAGGTTGGAATTGAGGTTGGAGGTGGGATCAGAGTCAGGGTTGGAGTTGGGGTTGGAGATGGCATCCTCCAAGGAGGCATCATCACTGATGATGGGGGAGTCCTCTTCATCATTGGAAATGATGGAGGCTAAAGAGTGGGAGGAGGTGGAGTCCGAGTCCGAAGACTCGGAGTCAGACTCAGAGTGAAGGGAGGTGGAGGGAAGGAGTGGAAGGGGAGCTGCAGACAGGACTGGCTCTGGAGTGTGCCAGCGCATTGATGGCCTCAGCAAGAGCCAACATGGAGTCAGGGGGCAGCTTGGGGAGACGAGAGACAGAGGCAGAGGATGAAGTGAGTGGAACTGGCGGAGTGCCAGGCAGAGGGAGGACGGAACCACCATGTCAACTAGTGACAGGTGTTGGAGGTGCAGGGTCCAGAAAGACAGACCTGGGTCTGCCTGTAGGGTCTGCGATGCGACATGGGAGCTTGATCTGTCACACAAGTGTGAGTTCGTATATACTGTCAAGTCCGGTTCTTCTCCACTCTGCTCCGGTCAGTCGGAGGTGTGAAGGGAGACTGGATGAAGGGGCAGAGTCATCAGAGGCAGATGGACTTTGGCTTCAGTGATGCAGGTGGCACGCTGCGCCCTTGCGCAAAGTATGTCCTAAGTATTTTGGAGGACGGAGATGATGATCGGAACAGAATCCAATAGAGCAAACAGAGAAGTGACTTAGATGATATACAAACTGAGGTTACAAACAGAGGGTACAGAGTTTATATACAAAGGTTTGGAGTTGGATTAGTAACAGAGATTGGTAAGTAAGAGATCAGTAATCAGGAGGACTAAGCAAAGGAACTGCGGAGCTGTGCTCCGGATACAAGAGAAGCCGAAGCTGTGCACACGTAGGGAACACAGCTTCGGAGGAAGTCTAAGGGCGGAACTAAGACGAAAGGGGAAAGAGGAGACAGAGTTACCATAAACGGAATAAGGATGTACAAAAGAGGAAATGGAGATATGTCCAATATGTACGAGGTGCGTCTGTGATAAGATCACACCGGAGTCCTTGACTGGAGATGGTCCGGAGGACCAGAGTGGGAATGCAGGATATGACAATATTGCAGAATGTGTGTACTGCTCTCCCAAAATGACAGCCATGGTAAACTAACAGATCTTGTGTAGTCCTAAGGAGGAGGATCAGTTACAATGATAAGGTCACAAAAAACATCACATACAGCTTTTTCCTGGGTCCAAGCTGTAGTGTGCTGGATGACCCTCATTTCTGGCCTACAGATGAAATCTGATCTTCACCATTGGAATTGGCTTGCATCACAGACTTAGAGGAAAGAGAGAGGGCTGAGGCTGTGGAACAAAAGAGGCAGCCTTATATATGACCAAGAGGCCACTTGACTCACAACAGAGCCCAATGCAACCAGGCATAAACCCCAAGATCTGTCACTTCAGCCTGAAGTCAGCCCATTTACCCAATTGCCAATAATCCAATCAATGTACAACAAAGGCCAACACAGTTGGGTGTACACCTAAAAGGTGGGATTTCTGTTTGCAATATCAGACTTACCTGCACAGGAATATCAATTTGAATTTGTGTGCATGTACCTGGAGTAAACCAGTTTACCCAATCATCAATCATTCAATGGGTCTGTTTAACAAAGAGCAGTGCACTCTGAGTCTGGAGTTAAAATTAGTCTTGTCATTGTGTCTGGTAGCCATTGAGGGTGGAACATTGAGAGTGCACACACTGAAGCTTGAACATAAGAGGAACGCTAACTCAGGAACTACCAACCACACAACATCTGAGCAGGGGCAAAATTGAGCTTGTGGACTCACAGTTTTACATGAGCTCTAAAGACAAACCACTGTGACCATATAATGGGAGCTCTTTGCAAGAAGAGTACAAACACATTGCGACCAATTCATAGCTATGTGATACAAACAAAAACTGGAGTGAAATACAGACACCTACACAAGTCTCTTGAAGTTAGATCATGAGAAAATGCTGTGAGTTGAACTCACTCATTTCATCACCTTGAGGGCAGAAACTGCAGACATGAAGGTCCCATCAGAGGTATTGCTATCATCGAGATTGTAGTGTTGGCAATATATGCAAGCAATTGTGTCCCATGTCAAGTACTGAGTGGCTTCATCCTCCACTTCTTTGATGATTTTCTGCACTTGAAGAACTTGAAGAACAAGTTCATGCTTCTTGGTGATGGCATTGTGCCATGCTCTGATCTTCTACTGGTGAGAGACCAATCCATTTGGTGGGGTAAATTGCCATCATCATTGTTAACAGTGTGGAAGAAAGAGAATGACAACTAGACCAACCTTTGTTTGATATGATGTTCGATGTTGGTATAAAAGGCATTGTGTTTGTGATGCTCAGGGCTCCTACTTCCCCATGAAGTGGACACTGGAGAACTAGAGATACATAATGAGAGTGGGGGAGAATGTAATAGTGGATATTGGGCACTAGTACCAATACCACTCTCACTTGGGGCGCAGCAACAAAGGGATGGTGCACAGTGTGAGACTCACTGTACTAGCAGAGTTTCTCCTTGGTAGAGAGTATCAGTACCCTAGATGGGGACTGTGGTGCATGGAGATAAGATTTAGTTTAATGGGGATTAGCCTCAGGTGAGGTAATGGAGGAAATGAAGTCAGGGGAACTCTATTGAGTGAGTTACAAGCATTGAGTATGTTACATGCCATTTATATAGGTTACATAAAGCAGAGCTTGAACCTTAAACATGAGTCCTGTTTGAGTCAGATTGACTCAGATTGACTCATAGTGACTCATAACCAATCATGTGATCTGGTTGTGACTCATATCGAGTCAGTGTGAGTCATAATGACTCATGATGAGTCATCATGACTCATAGTTGTTGTAGAACATTCCTGTATGACATCATGCACAGCCTCATGACTCATATTGAGTCATGGTGAGTCATACTGAGTCAGAATGAGTCATCCCCTGAAAATCTCTAAGGAACTATTATGTCTATTAGGTCATGACCTCTAATAGCAATCCTATTAGTCAGTCCTAATATTAGACTGATGTGTCAGTTTCAATAGCTAGTCCAATAGTCAGTCCAGTAGTCAGTCTGGATATTAGTCCAGAGTTTACCTGGAATACTGGAATGACAATATCACTACTGGATTACCTTTAATGCTATCCGGAATTCGTTAGTGATATCCGGACTTGCTTCGGACATCCAGATTAATTATCTGGTAGTGTGAATTCCTATCAGACTTTGACAATACATGAGAAGGGTGGGAAGGTGGGACTGCCTGCCTGCACTGAACTCTCTGGTTGTTTGGTGTCAATGAGAGACATGGAGGGGGAGACTGCTGAAACCCCTTGTTGGGGAAGCATGACAAATACACTACACCCAGATTGGGAGTGGAATGCCAAGTCTTCCTCCATGATTGTTCTCTTTGAGGAGGGAAAAATCAGGCCAGTGTTGAGGTTCAACAGTGCTTCTTATGTGGGTAGCCTGAGATTGTGGAGTTTTCACCAAGCCAGTGCAACACTGGTACAGAGGACCTTAGTCACCAGTCACTTAGTTGGTATTTTCAAAAGTCATGTGTATATATCACTACTAGTACAAACCATGAAGGAAAATAACCAACGATACTGAGTGATACTGGCATTGTAAGGCAGATAAGATGGACACTCAACAAATTCCTTGTACCCCTGCAAGCATGCTTGCAAGACATTCCATCATCAGGAATGATTTGGTCACCTTGGTATTCCCAGTGTTCATACACTGGTTCATCCTCCAGATATCCTGGTTCTTGTTCCAGTATTTCCCCAATCGCAGCAAGGCTAGCCATTGGTTGATCTGATCCAATTGAATCATCATCTGCTGTGATAACCATAGAGGCAAGATCAATGTTATCATTGATGTAATGCATACCTGCTCTACCCTTCCCTTTATTAGAACCCTTATGGTCCTTCTGCCTTTGTCTTCTTTAGAAGGCTTTAATCTTCTTCAACTTCTTAAAAGCTGGTCTCTTCTGGGAGGATGATCCCAAAGGTGTGGATGGAGTCTTTTTATTGTTTAACCAACAGTGATCAGTAGTGTGGTTTGTCTTTCCACATTGAGAACACTTTACATTGGTTGGAGCATTCCAGATTACATTGGTCTGGTATGCCTCGGCATAAGCTGGTTCTCCGATCCACTGGAGAAGGTGGGTGGAAGAAGTCACATTGGACTCCTTAAGGGTGTATTCTGAAAGAACATATTTTCCAACATTGGCTGGAGTAAAGTTGTTCTTTTGGACTGTATGGACTATGGTCAAAACCATAGGGCAGTAGGAGGGTAAGGCATTGAGCATGATCATTGATCCTATGGAATCAGCAATCTCCAATCCAGCTTGTTCTGCTTGATTAAGCAATCCTTGGTATGTGGCAATTTGCACACCAAGGTGTTGCTTTGGGTTGAACTGGAATGAAAGAACCCTTTGGAAGACAGAGAATATACCTACAACTCCTTGAGGCATATAGATGCTCTCAAGGTATAGCCAAAGCTTCCTGGTGACAGAAAGTGTTTCCACAGTGACACCATAAGTGTCCTTTTCTACTTCGTGTTTCTTTGGAATGATGTGTTGCATTGATGGAGGTAACCAGCCTCCAATCACTACAGCAGCTTGTTGGTCTGTTAAGACCCATTTTGATTGGTCATCTGCCTTCTGGTCTTTCCAGAGCATGACACCATCAATGATTGACCAGTGTGATCCTAGCATGGTCAGGACATTTCACATTTGAGATCTGTCAAGTCCGGTTCTTCTCCACTCTGCTCTGGTCAGTTGGAGGTGCAAAGGGAGACTGGGCAAAGGGGTGGAGTTATCAGAGGCGGATGGACTTTGGCTTCAGTGATGCAGGTGGCATGCTGTGCCCTTGCGCGAAGTATGTCCTAAGTATTTCGGAGGACGGAGATGATGATCGGAACGGAATCCGATAGAGCAAACAGAGAAGTGACTTAGATGATATACGAACAAAGGTTACAAACGGAGGGTACAGAGTTTATATATGAAGGTTCGGAGTTGGATTAGTAACAGAGATTGGTAAGTAAGAGGACTAAGCAAAGGAACTGTGGAGCTGTGCTCCGGATACAAGAGAAGCCAGAGCTGTGCACACATAGGGAACACAGCTTTGGAGGAAGTCTAAGGGTGGAACTAAGATGAAAGGAGAAAGAGGAGACGGAGTTACCATAAATGGAATAAGGATGTACAAAAGAGGAAACAGAGATATGTCTGATATGTACAAGGTGCATCTGTGATAAGATCGCACCAGAGTCCTTGACTGGAGATGGTCCGGAGGACCAGAGTGGGAACGTGGGATATGACAAGATCCAAGAGCTTCATGCAGCTTGTGATTTCAGATCTGACCTTGATTGAAGCCATGTTTGGTAAACTGATTTACCAGGGAATGAAGATTTGTACTGTTAACATAAAAAATATGTCAGTCTCATCATCAGATGGTAAGGGAGGTAGAATGGTAATGAAATCAGAAATCAGATCTGGCCCAAAGGAATTGAGTAGATCCTCAAGATCTGTTTCCCTATCAGAGTCTTGGTCCAGTTCCTGTTTCTGGTTTTGTGCCTGTTCCTGTTCCTGTATCAGCTTCTCTTTTCTCCACAGTTTCATCATTGTCCACTTCTTTAATCTCTGAGTGGATCTCTGCTTGATCCATTTCTCTGATGATGTCTGGATTCAATGATCCAGTTTTTCTGGATAGATTGTCCAGAGCATTTCATTATCTCAGTACCATAAAGGATCTGGTCGCTTTATTAGCATATTCTCAATCATATCAAAATTGAGAATGGAAAAGAAATGACAGTTCCTAATACTCCTATCTTCTGGTCCATAATGGTGGATGTACCACAATTCTGCACAGGAAGTATAGGGTAGTGGTACAATGTCTGTATAGGAAAGATATAAGTCCAAAAAGGTACCTCCTGCAAAGTGTCCTCTAGTGATTGTATGGATGCAACCTCTGACTGCTCTGGCATACAGAGCACTGTAAGACACCAGCAATGGCCAGACTGTTGGTGTCCTCCCTAGAAATTCATCTGGCCTCTCTGGTACGAGTTGTACTAGGTCTGGGTGAATGCTCTCTAAGTGCTGCCAAGCCTCTTGCAGCTGTGGGTTTGGTATCGAGCTGTTCAACCCTACTTATGGCCAGATGGTGTAGGATCATGAGGTCTTCTGTTTGTCATTGGAGTTGGTCCCACTCATGCTGGACCTGTTGTAGATATCTGACTGTGATGTTGTGCTTCTTGTGTTCTACTTCTAGGGCATTCTAGGTGTCATGAAGTCTTGGTCCATCCATTCCCAGTGGCTGATTTGCCAAAGAAGTTGGCAATGGTGATCCTCTAGTTGCATTTGCAACTCTTGTACATGGTCAAATTGTTGTGGACTGTGGTAGATTTCTATAGTGTTACACGGAACACATCTTGAGGGTGTGGACTGGGACTTACTCAATGAGCAGGACACTCACAAAGAGGTATGACTCAGCTTGGCAAGGGACAAGAGGGCTATACATCCAAAGGGACAGACTAGAGACTATATGCCTAAGGGAGGCAGACTAAGGATGAAGGGTGCCAGGAAGGCAAACTGAGGATGAGGGACTGAGGAGTGACTCAAGAGAACATGTATATTGCATATATTGAGAATGAACTACAGGGATGCAATACTGCAGTTTAAATAGAGGGAAAATGCAGAACTAATAGAAGGTGAAAGAATCTGATGGAAATTGGATTGAAGAGTAAGCAGAATGATAAGGTCTGATGGAAGTGAAAGAAGAGTAAGTGAAGATAACACATCAGGCTAGAGAAGGCGTAAGTGACAAAGACTAAAGATAGTGTACTTAAGTCAAGAGGTCATCTGTAACAGTGAGGAAGTGTTTGTAATCATAGTAAAAGATCCCAAAGACAGGAGAGTATAAGAGACAAAGGATAGAGAGAGAAAAGACATGAGGGAATAGGCAAACAACCATAACATTACCCCCTTTGTACACTTTAGCTCCAGGCTGAAGTACATTGATACTATGCTGGCAGAGAAGGTGGTTCAGTGAAGATGAAAGTGGCTTGTTTGACTGTGTAATGCTCAAACAGACAGTCATCAATGACATGAACAAGGTGATTTCAGCAGGGACAGATATGGGAGGGACAAAAGTGGGGACCATGTTCTCATCATTGACAGGCAGAGCACTGAATGGAGAAACAGCAGCAAGTGGGATGGCCAGGGGCAGACTGATGACAGGATGGGCAGCAATAGTCATCACAGTTGTCTCGGTAGTGACCCAGACAATGACAGTGGTAGCAGTGAGTGTTAGGGGTGGCAGGGAGGCACACCAAAGGGGACTCAATGGTCTGTACATTGGAGGAGAGGATAGTGTGTCCATCTGCAAGGTGGTGGGTTTGGATGTGCTCACAGATATGAGATAGTGCTGCTTGGTCAAGGCTAGCCATCTGTGAAGTGGGGAGTGGTGTGAACTGGAAGGGGTATGATGGGGGCAGAAGAAATGCAAGTAAGTAAAGCAGGAGGGGAAGGGAGAATGAAAGGAGGTGAAGAAGCAGGAGGAGGCAGAGCCTCAATTGAAGACATGTAGTGATCATGGGCACTCTGTGGGAGAGAAAAGTATACATGACAGAAGACAGGTGTCAAGTCTGGTTCTTCTCCGCTCTGCTCCGGTCGGTTGGAGGTGCGAAGGGTGACTGGACGAAGGGGCGGAGTTGTCAGAGGCGGATGGACTTTGGCTTCAGCGATGCAGGTGGCATGCTGCGCCCTTGCGCGAAGTATGTCCTAGGTATTTTGGAGGACAGAGTTGACGATCGGAACGGAATCCGATAGAGCGAACAGAGAAGTGACTTAGATTCGATATACGAACTGAGGTTACAAACGGAGGGTACAGAGTTTATATACGAAGGTCCGGAGTTGGATTAGTAACGGAGATTGGTAAGTAAGAGGACTAAGCAGAGGAACTGTGGAGCTGTGCTCCAGATACAAGAGAAGCCGGAGCTGTGCGCACATAGGGAACACAGCTTCGGAAGAAGTCTAAGGGTGGAACTAAGATGAAAGGGGAAAGAGGAGATGGAGTTACCATAAACGGAATAAGGATGTACAAAAGAGGAAACGGAGATATGTCCAATATGTACGAGGTGCATCTGTGATAAGATCGCACCGGAGTCCTTGACTGGAGATGGTCCAGAGGACCAGAGTGGGAACACGGGATATGACAACAGGATAGATAATAGTGGGGTCAAGATGTTTGACAAAAGCATAGAATCCATGCAGATGAAGAGCAGAAAGCCTGTGTTCTGGGATATGATTAATAAGCATGTGAAGGGGAAGTCCAAAAGGTGCAGGCAAATCAGATGGAGTGACACAGAAATGATAAGACTGAACAAGGGAGATGTCAAAGAAAATGTGCACTAGCTCTTGAGAAATCAAGTCCTCTTCATAGAGAGGGTTGGTCTCAATGGCTTGGGTGAGAGTAGGGTTGGCAAGGATGGCAGCATAAAGAGTATTGATAGAAGAAGTGGGGAGAAAGGTAGGGTGAATGTAGCAAGTATGAAGAGGAGAAGAGACAGAAATGGGAGACAAAGAAGAAGTGATAGACTGAGGGGAAGACATTTGGTTGAAAGATGTAGACAAAGTCTGAAGGTCCATCATAGGGAGTGAGTCTTTTTATATGTAGAGAGAATGGTCTGTGTGTGGTGAAGATTTCCCTCAGGTTCTCAAGTGTTCTCTGAGGCTGAGTAACCCTTCCATGCAGTCAGGTATCAGTAGCAGCCAGGGAAGCCCTTGTGTGAGAGAATGCCATCAACTTTGTATTCTTCTTTGCCATCTATGACATCAGGGGGCAGTGTGGGTAGTGATGGACCAAAAGTGTCTGTGCTACAGAACAGAGATAGAAGAGAAGTGTGGAAGACATTGTGAAGTTTCCATGATGGTGGGAGATGGAGTCAGTAGGTGAGGGGAGATAAGACCTGTTCTATCTCGAATGGGCTATATCATTTTGGTGCAAGTTTCTGAGAAGGGTGAGGAATGTAGAGATTAGTGGCCTCTAACCAGACCTTCTCCCTGACCTTCCATGGGGAAAACTTTCATGTTGCATGCTGAGTCATGAGCCAATGAGCAGGCTCATGCACAGCCAGGGCTTCCTTTCTAGACTCTTTGAGGTGGGAAAGTTGACTGGTAAGGGCTGGAAGGAAGGTGTTTCCAAGAGAAGGGTAGGTGTAAGGTTCATACCCAAGTATGAGTAAGAATGGAGACATTTTAGTGGAGGAGTGGGTTGAAGAGTTGTGGTGAAACTCAGCAGAGGTGATGAACAAGGACCATGTATTTGGCTGGTTCATGCAGAAGATACGGAGATATGTTTCAACTTCTTGGTTTGCCCATTCTGTCTGTCCGTCTGTCTGTGGGTGATAAGTGGTAGAGAGACAGACATCATAATGAAGGAGATGTGCAAGTTCACAAGTGAAGGCCAAAGCAAACTGAGGACTGCAATCAGAGATGATAGAATCATGATGTCCAAACTGTTTGAATATGTGGTTGAAAAAGAGGAGGGCCACTCCTACAGTGTCAATGGTTTTAGTGCATGGGATCAGAATTACCCCCTTCATAAGGCCATGGTCGACCACAACTAGAAGAGAATTGAAGCTGAAGGACAGGAGGAGGTTGGTGATGAGGTCCATTGATAGTTGGTGAAAGGGAAGTGTTGTTGAGGAAGGAATTGGAGCGAGTGGAGGTGCAGTGGGGTGGGTATTGACCTTGGACTGTTGGTAGAACAGACAACCTGAGATGAAGTTTTTGATGAAAGTAGAGAGACTGGGCCACCAGAAGTCACGTTCTAGGAGGACTTTGGTACAGAAGAACCCCATATGACCCATACTGGAGGAGTCATGGAGGGCATGCAGAAAAGAGGAGTGTGATGCAGGGGGGATGTACATCCAGCCATGGAAGTAGAGGTGGCCATTGTCGAAGGTCCAATCAGCAAGGGAGGAGTGAGGGAACAAAGGGGTACCATCCTGAGGACCCTGTAGGGCACACAGGACAAGAGGGTCAGAAGAAGAGGAGGTACAGATACTGGAAGCAAGAGAGAGGTCAAGAGCTTGGATGATTTGGAGGTCCAGCAGGATTTTGAAGGTTACAGGCAACTCCAAAGGGTATGCAGACTAAGGTGTTGGAGTTTTATCTCCTGTTATTCCGCATTTAGTAGCTTATGTAATCATAGCTACATCGCACCATAGTGTCTCTTTACTTACCTTAGTGACTTACCATAGAGCTAAGGTATAGTGTTCATTTCTAGACCTAATATATAGTGACTTACCATAGAGCTAAGCTTGGTTACTGGCTCTGAGCCCCTATCCAATAGGATTCAATATAAGGTGCAGTAAGGGAGTGTGGAACGAAGTGCTGAGACTCACTTCTTAGTTGGAGATGAGAACTGCAACCAGAATGTTAACTGTCCTAGGTCTGTTGGTAGACCAAGGAGGAAGTCACAAGTGATACAGTCACAAGGGTGTTGTGATGGTAGAGAGTAAGGGATAGAGAGCTCTGAGTGAAGGGATGAGGGAAGAGCACTCAGGTGTACTCCTTGAACTGGAACAGGTAGAAGAACTGTTATTCAATATGGGCCAGAGGGCCCAGACTAAATAGTATCTGGCTACAAGGTTCAAGCTCAGACTTAAATATGAAACACTACAGTGAAACAGATGGAAGCATTTGAAACAGTAGGTAAAACACAGAATCAAAGAAGGTGTTTCACCTGTTGATGTAATGGTCTAGACCTTGTAACATATTTGAAACGATAGAAGGTTCTAGCCTATACTGAAACATGAGTAGCATATGTCATAGATCATGTGTCACGGAGATCATCAGTATAAGATAAGATAAGATAAGATAAGA
>JBBPTA010000261.1:1674-20193 GCA_038093915.1 Boletellus aff. emodensis
CGTTCTAAGCAAGTAGGAGAGAGGATCACGTACGGGGCCGGCGCCCATACGCTCGATCTACTGGGTATAAGACCTTGACGCCAAGTTTCCGTGAACGGTGGCGATCAAAGTGCAGATCTCGCTGCACGATGATGAGTAACGAAAAGCGGGAAAACAAATCCCTGGACGGGAGTGGGGATTCCCTACATGCACACAGGGGTGCGACATGCTCGGGAGCCCGTCAATAATAATAAAAAAGGGAGGAGGGGCAAAAGCGGCGAAATCAAAACACGTCCATGTACCCCCTGCACCGCTCCCACAGTCGCAACCACCGCCCGCCGTCCCAGGTGCGGACCCTCGCCCATCCTTGGTGCGGTGTGACCCTTTCGATCCAGATCAGGACCGCGCAGAGCGCAAAGTCGGCGTGCGTGAGCTCGTGGCCGGAGACGACGACGTCGTCCCCATCGCAGGCGTTTTTGTCGAGGATACGAGATAGGAAGGTGAATTGGGTCTCGACGACCGCCCACTGTGCTTCGTGTCTGCGCGCCACGGCAGCGGCATCGCGGTAATATTGCGCCCCGCCGACACCGGCAATGACATCGTTACCGTCTCCGTTTCCATCGCCGGCGGCTTGATCTGTCCGACTGGGCATCGCGCGGAGGACGGGGAAGTGGGCTTGTACGTGAGGCGGCAGACGTTGGTGACTGAGCGGGAGCATGATTGGCAAAAGGGGCTGTATGAAGACCTCGGTGATGTAGTGCACAAAGAGCGCCTGCAGAGCGCGAGTGCCCTCTGGGACGACCGGACGCGCGGGATATGTGTGTTCGAGGTAGTCTGCGATCGTGTTGGCGTGGGTGAGGACGACGGGTTGCGGCTGCGACTCTGGAGACGCGCCCGAGCTGGAACCGGACGGACCGAGGTAGGTCGTGGTGGAGACGTGTGTCGGGTCGAGGATTGCGGGGAGGGTGTAGACCGGTCGGCCGTCGGGGCGGACGGAGGTGGGCGGTGCGTTGATCGAACGCAGGGTTTGTTCGATGTCTGGGAACTCGACCCAGCAAGTCCGGTAAGGGAGGCGCTTATAGTTTAAGATGAGTCTGAAAATAGGAGTATTGATGACACGGATTCGCGAAACGAAGGGGATGGACATGGTGATTACCTGATTCGCCAGACATTGGGTGCCCAAGGCTGTGGAACATTTGAGGGTACATCGTACAGGACGATCATTGGTTGAGACATGGAGTCGACGTCGTACTCGGAAGATGTCACCACACCGACATCAATCACTTAAGAGAGGAACTGCGAATAAGACGCGCTGTTTGGAATGAGCCGAGCATCATCAACTCGAACCGGTTACTCGTGTAATGCTGTATATGCCGCCTATGAAAGGGAGCGCGAGGAAACTTCCGATCTGCTCACCTTGGCAAGGTTCACGCGCACGGTCAGCTTCATCCGGCATGGACGAGCAGGTTATACCGGTGGCGGCCCCACGTGCGGCGGGGGAATATGGCTACTTCGCGGGAAAAGTGGACAAGTCGATATTCCATGACAACATGAGATGGCAACGTGTATGAAAATTCCGTGCTCTCGCCAGCCAGATTACCCCGGGGCGGCTATGTGGACAGCTCGGGCTCGCCGGTCCCGAACATGAAGAAAAGGAGTCACTAGCCCAGCCAGTGTAGCATAAGCGTCCAGTGCTAGTACTAGAGCATTCGAGGAGAACCCGCGCCTGATAGCTGTGGTCGCCGTGCCGAGTTGGCAGTTGTCTCATGAAGCTCAAGCCTCAACCACTGACACGATCCCTAAAAGGGAAGATGTGATGAAGTCGCACGAGTGGCGGTTGTGCACAGCAAGTTACTCCGCATGCTGTATCCAAACGAGAATAATGACAATAATAGCACAGCAAAACTGCGCCTCCGAAGGGGTCCTATATGATGCCACAAAACTCGCCGAGATATCGCCTTGATATGAAGCCCCGTGCGGACTTTGTCGGAGGGCGATTCCCAGCTTCCGACTACGGATGAATTCTCATTGACTCGGGTTTTTCCAGAATCGTGATGGTTGTCAATAGAGGTGTTGGACGGAAATTTGTCCAGAGCCGGTGCAAATGTCGGCGCCGATCTAGGTGGCCGAGCGAGTGACTGATTGATGAAGCTTCATTCAGCTACATGATCCATGCCAGTGTCTCCATCAGATATCTTTTGACATGTATGGCACAAGGTCAGGCTTTGAATTCGATAAGACGAAACACTTCCATGCAATAAGATTCAGAAGCCGGAGATGACGCGGACGGCGGAATCTCGAACAGTCGAGGCCATTGAATACCACGGGCAATTGTGTGTAATGACGCGTTTCGTCGCACGTTCGACCGTCAAAGCCCCAACCCGGAGATGAGCACATGAGTCATCGGTCAGACCACCGAAGAGTGCATTCATGTCCATGTATAGTTGTCACATCTCGAGATAGAGCGAGCACAGCAGTATTGTGGCAGTCCCCAGCTTAACTGCGAGAGTCGCCGTGCATGAGTACCGTGATCATAATGCACACAAATGTGCAATATTCCGTGGGTGCACATGCGGTCCTGGTTTTTGCGCTTGCCGTGCTGAAACAGGAGAAGGATACCCCGTCTGGGTTATGTATCAACTGTCGAGTCAGCAGGAACCGGCTAGTCTTTCCTTAGGTACCCCCGCGGTTATGCCATTTTGCGTGCTAAGAGCGATAAGCTTCGAAAGGCCCATGGCTGTCGGCTACCATTCGGCTTAGCTGGCGGCGCAGGGTGGTCATTTTCTCATAGAAATGGCGCAAAATGACTCACCAAGGCGCAGCGCCGATTTGACAGCGACAATAATGCGACCGCTGGCCAGCTTCAGCCGCTCTGTCAGGCAGGCTCTGGGATCGAGGTGGTGCTTACATCATCGACCTAGGTTTTGGTGCCCTTTCTCGGACGTACCAACCTGAACGGCAGCGCCGCGCGGATGTTGGATTTACCTCCTTTTCTTCTCCCCGTCCAAGTAGACCGTCGTACTCTAATGCCGTCTTTCTTCTAATCCACCACGACGTGCCCAGCCCACCCTATCCCTCCCTGTCTTTGCCATGTCCAATGACATCCAGAAGGCCGACCAAATCGCTCACAGGTTCTACACAAAGCTCTGTCTCGTCGTGAGCAATGCCAGGACCACCGCTGAGCCAAGGAATCAGGGAAAGGTTGACAAATGGGTGCGTTATTCTGCAATGTCTTTCTGGCCCCTCTTGACCACCCTTTCCTGTAGTTCAATCTCGAGACGCCTGACTCCGACAACTTCAAGGACCACCTCAGAATTTACCGCGCCGTCTCCTGCTCACCGTCCCCGCCGCCTCTTGAACTCCAGGTGCTTCTCTGCGTTCCTGAATTGACCAACAACCAAGTCCTCGTCTACCTTGCCCCTGATTCGTCTCGTGTCCGTATGGATCCTACCCCACAGCATATCCTTCTCGAGAACTGGCTCCTTAATTTCTCTGCCGCCCACACCCCTCCTCCACATACTGTTGAGCCAGGCGATGTCGCTCCTTCTACTATCTATAAACATGGCATACCCCTCTTCCGCAGTCTATTCAGCCTTCTCCGCATTCTGCCCTCTTGGAAACTCTACAGAAAGCTACGACGGCGTATGAGCATCCCTTATCTCAACGGAAACCTCTCCATTCAGCTCCGGATCAAACCTCTGGAAGACTATCCCACTGACATACTCGGATTTGGTAAGTCACGTGTTGGCATCATTCTAACCCTAGAAACCACGAGGTGCTCATGTCCGTCCTTGCATCTTGGGTTTCATTTGGGGTTTGCATAATACTACATTCTTATCGGCAGGCGCATCCCCCGCGCCAAACACGTCCCCTCTCCCTTACGAATCACACACCTTCCCCCCCATCCCTCACCCGATGGGCACCCTCAGCCTCACCGCCAAGTACCTCTCCTCCCCCAACTTCCAGCTTGATGAACTCGAATCTCTACTCTCGTCCCGGTTTCTGTCTCTCGACGAAGGCCCAGACTTTACTCCGACGTTGGTGAAGAACCAGCAACGGGATTCCATGTCAGGTTTACCTGGCAGTCTTCGCACTTCGCTACCCAAGTCGCCACCCTCGTCCGTCGCTGGTCAGTTTGTGTTGCCTGCTGCCCACTCTCGTGCAGGTTCCTTGCCGGGTAGCCAGAGCCCTCGAAGTGTGGCGTTGCCACTCAGCCGAGCATCGAGTAACATGGCTACCGCTGGGTCAGTCTCTGCCTTGTCTGTCACGTCTTCGCGTCCGGAGGGGAGTACGACGTGGTCAAAGGAAGACAGTGCACCCTTGACTGGTGCCGCTGCAAGGATTCGCAAGGAGAGCACCGGCACTACAGCAAGAAGTAGCCTGGTATGTGCAGCTCTTTTTGGCATAGCCCCTCTCCGCTGACTTCTATTTTAGGATCTCCCTTCTGCTCCGGGTCCGTTGCCTATTCGCAGACCGAACATTCACGCCGTCCATCCATTCAAGTCTTCCACGCTTTCTTCCGGCTCGCCATCCATCCATTCTCCATCTCCATCTATTCGCCAGCCGTCTCCCCTCGCTAGCGGTGTTGCTCTCCCCAGTCTTCCGGCGCGCCCAACACAGACATCACCCAATTCTTCCCGTGTACCCCCCTCTCCGATAGGTGTCAACAGACCGTCTCCGCCGTTCACACCATCAAGCATCGGCGATCGGCGCTCGCATACCTCTGCAGAAAGTGAGGATACCTCGCCACGTTTGCCTCATCGCAAACGCTACTCGAGTAGCTTCGGACACCGATACGCCGCACCCGGAGGTATCACGAGTGACGGGAGTCCTGGCAGTACCTCTGGCGTGGAACGCAAGGATGGTGGACGTTCGGGAGGGAGCGGCACGGGAAGCGGTGGCAGCGCACCCTCGTTTTTGGGCGCACCGACGGACGACGACGATATATCGATGTTTGTACAGGAAATCGATGCCCGAAAGCCACTCGCGTCGGTTGCCGCGCGGCAGCCTTTACCTATTCCGCCTGACCTTTCGCCCAACAGAGCCCCCATTTCAGTGCCTAGTCCCAGTGGGCTGGGCCGACGCGGTACACCGGAACCTTTCGACTCGGCCACCTCTGGGATAGGGTCTGCGACTGCTTCAGGATCCACACGAGCTGGCACCGCCCTCGGATTGGGACTGGTCGCAGGTGAGCATCCACGACGTCCCTCAGAGGGGATGAGTGCTAGCGATGGGGAGTCGAAGAAGTCCTCGACCTCGATAGGACCCATGTTGACGCGAGAATCGGAGGTGGACGAGAAGCTGAGACATATGAATGAGGTGTTTTTGGCGTCGCTCGAGGGTCTCGGGAGCGGAGGGAGTCGGATTGCAGGTGGCCGATCTGGGTCTGGGTCTGGATCTTCAAGTGGGATGTTTAGAGGAGACGACTCTATGCCTATCTCGCGACCAAGCAGTCGAGATGGGGGGGCTGGTGGATTGGGTTCGGGGTTCCCGAGTGGGCTGGGGAGAGAGAGACGATCTGGTTCATTGAGGTCCACGAGTGCGATAGAGGGTGGCAGGCAAGCGGGGTTGTCAGACAGGCTAGACATTGGGGGGGACTCGCCGCGGCGGCGGTTGTACGGTGAGTGAGTGAACAGCTGTGCTGAGAGTGGGCCGAGCTTCTTTTTCACGGCAATGTGCACTCTGTCCCCTGCATCCGCTCTATATTCCCTCGCTTTTCCATCTTATTACTTATATGCCTTTGTCTACTGACCCTCGTACAGCACTTTCTTTTTGGTTCGCACGCGTACTTTGACATATTCTATGTTACCTCAATCCCCCACACACATATATGCATGTCCCTTTTGAACTATTGTTTCATTGATAAACATCTAGTAGCATCGTTGATTGTACTGCTAAGGATCCAGAGGGGGGCAGCGCGGCCATCGGTACATTTGTATTTTGATACCCAGTAAGAGTGGGAAACGTGGTGGCCCCTCCTCTGGTTGTGTTAATCGTCCTTAATTTAACGTACTTGGCTGAAAATCTTCGGGTCAGGTGATGTGCGCTATGAAGTTTGAACTTTGCACCAGAGCGGACCTGCAAAGTCGCAACACACGGCATAATGCCGATAGGCTGTGACTTTCTGATCAGAACGGACTTAGCGAATGATGCTTTTTTTTCTCTTCACTCGATGTGCGACCGGCCGGGACATCTGTGTCAAGTGACTGATAGCCTGATAAGCCTGAAACCGGAACTTGAATCGCAGTCTTGCCACCGCCGTGGTTTACGTTCTCCCACCAGCATATGCCGATTGGTGGAGGCTTTCGTGCATCGTGTTCCTTGCGAGGCCTCGATCGTAACCGAGACCTGAGTTACTGTAAACCCGGGGTGGCGTGCTCCATGAGCGCAATCGTGGAGCAGAACGCGCTAGACTAGTGAGCTCACCGGACGCGTGTCCGACGTCTAAAACGTTGATCCATTCCGTCATCACGTGAGAACTGGCCATGCTCCAGAGTCCAGGCTGCACAGCGCAAGTGACATGCGGTATCGAGGACGTGGTCTCGTCAAGAGCCGCTCATGGACAATGACTGAAACGAAACGGAGCGCTCAGCGGTAAATTTGTGACTGGTGTGAAGATGGACGCTCCTTTGCCATCGGCGGAGACCTTGCTTTCATCAAGCCTTTTATGTAAGGCATCGCTCGTAATTGATGCCCGAGTTGACCCGAAATGCGTGCTCGTTGAGCTCAACGAGCATGTTATAGATTAGCCTCTTGCCCGCCTAGCAACAGCCCACGATGCACACGCATAACGCAAATGGTACCAGCAAATTCGGAACCTAAAGATGATGCAATTGTCCCCCCCACGTTTCCAAAGGGATAGGAGGGAGGACGATTGTGGTGGGAGACTCGGAAGTGTGGATGTGGTCATCCATTGTCGGGTTATTCGGCCGTCGTGTCTGTCGTGAGGTGGGCACCTGGGTCCGCTGTCTCGTAGATTGCGCAGTATGGTAGACGAGCCTGGGTGGCATGTGTAACAACATAAGCAATAGCCCCAGAGCCGAGGAGATTGGTTGTGGGTCCTCGGATCTTAACATTAGGTTCAACTTGAGGGGAAACCTACACGAGAGATAAATCTTGAATGGTTATATGTCTCTCGTATAATCGGCAGGACATGTTGAATCTCTTTGACATCCCAAAATGGCCTCCGCTGGCCATTGTGGTGCCTGTCGCACATCTGAGTGCTGGTTGCATTGTGCTTGCATAGTCCACCCTAATCAAGTTTACTATAAAACACACTGCCAGAGTGGTTTGAAACTTTTCAAACCACCCCAAAGCCGTGCTGTATAGGAAACCTGCTCAGCAAACGGGCATCTGACTGTCAGAATCTCATCTGGTCACGAAACATATAACCATGGACATTCAGTCGAGGTCAAGGTCAAAACCTATCGCTCCTAGGGCTACTCGGAAACCAGAACCTGCTCCCTCAATACCATTCATTGAGTCAGTTGCCCCAAACCTCAGCAAAGCGGCCCTCAGAAAACTCACCCGCGACGAGCGTCAGCAACTAGCCATGGCAAGTGTTGTATGCACGTGCTCAGACACACGCACTGATGAACGATGATACCCAGCCACGCAGGGTAAAGCAAGCTCATCGGCCGACGGCTGGTGGGGCTTCGGCAACCCAAGCAAACGACAAGGTAAGCATACAAAAAGGGGGATTCGAAACATGATCAAACAAACCACATCAACCCGCCCCACCAATGTAGGCCTATAGAAGATGATGATGACCACGAAGAAGGCCCATCGCAGAAGAGAGCTAAGACCGAGGCTGCGTCAACGCAAGCCCCGAGTTGGACTGCACGAGAAAACCACCACCAGAGAAGCCTGATAATCAAGGTGAGCATTGAAAGTGTCCAGGGACCCGTTGTGATGTTTGACATCCTGACGGACTCCACTCCAGCTGGATCCTCGACTCAGCGCCCAATATCCCAGAGGCAAGAACAGCCTGCTAAACTCACATACGACAGAAACCTGTTTAGTGAGACAGAGGAGGAGATAACAGAGGAGGAGCAGCTTGACTTCACGACACTCGTCTCGTCGCGGTCGGGCACACCCCCCAGGGCGACTGTCCCTGACCTTCAGGACTGTGTAAAGGCCATGCAGGAGATATCCGAAAAAGACAACGAGCTTCTGGAGCAAATAAACGAACTAAGCGAGAAGGAGGCGAGGATCGCAAATAGGCTAATGACGTTCGGGAATTAATCAAAGTTGAGCGGGCGCGGCGAGAGCGCATGGAGGCCTATCTCCGCTGTTGGCAAGAGACAGAAGGATGAAGACCCGCAGACTACCCGATCGTCAGCACATCCAGGGAACTAGAGGTCTGAATGACCAACAAGTGCGGTTTCAGACGATGGAACGATGGCGCCCGGGTGAATCGGATTCCTAGAGCCTCGCATGTCTAAGCGCGAGAATGATTTCTATCGCCAGAGGGGGAAAGGCGAGAAGCGAGTGTGACGGAGTAAGAAGCCGAGCAACGAGGGCTCGGGTCTCTGGGGAGTGGTTCGAGAAAGACTCGTCCAGATGAGGGTCAACTAGGCAGCGGAATTTGAGGCGGTTGTACGACTAGCTAAGTTGACGTTGGCCGTTGTGTTTGATGATCCTTATTTGGAGCAACTTCATCTCAGACCTACGCTAGCCATTTCAATGTCATCAACGTCATCCTAGTGCGTCTCTCACGTCTATATACTACTGAATGTCAATTGGCACTGTTGTATGAGCACATTGTGGGCAAGATAGCCAAAATGTCGATCTCCCCTGGCCCATTTGCCAAAAACACTATATCGCGACTGTTCTTTCGTTGGCATCGATGACAAGTCGTCCGTCGGAATTGGGGTTAGTACGTGATATTGCTGTCGTGCACCCAAGTTTGGCCGCTAACCGTCAAGTCCACGGCTGCGGTGGCAGTTGAAAGTCGATACATTTTCGCAGGCGCACTGATGCAACAAAGCCATCACCGGGATCACAATACGCGTTCGCGGGCACTTTAATTAACACATGTACAAAATCCTGGGCACCGGTCAACCCGAGACACGTTCTAGGACCCAACGCTGATTTTGACTCTTCTGTATGCGCAGTCACGTTGGCACTCGGTTATATCAATGATACCCACGTACATTACGAGGAATCACCGTGGCCTACGCGTGTTTCTTAGCATAGGGTAAGCACAAGTGAAAGTGATCTAGCTCACGTATTGACGGTTCCGCGGAAGATAGATAGCGGTGGTGCTGGCAGCGTCTCCGATCCTGTGGATGGTAGAGGAGCATGTGGGTGGCATGGAACCACAGAGGGCAAGTGGAAACTGACACGTATGCATCACCCCTGGGTTCAAACGTCCAGCTGTTCAAGTTGGACCTGCTGCTCGGAACACAAACTAGTTTGCGGGCGTCGCCGGCACTCAGCGATACCTCCGTGTCGCCCACACGACCAACGATGGAATAAGCTCCGTTAGCGACAGGAGAAATAGTCCACTGTGCACATATAAGCAGTTAAATCAGTGAAAGAAATGGAAGACAGGCTTTTTGGGAAACGCTGGATTGATCAGATCTTTGCACGACAATCGCGCCGGGTCCATCTTGTGGGCACGAGAGGCATACATCCTCGGTGGGGCTTTTGATGCGGTAAGTGCCGGCCAAAACGTGCGATGATGTTGCTGATGGTTCAGGGCGACCGTTCACTTGTGTTGGGAGCGATTTCATATTCAGTCCTGACGTGGTACGCATTTTCGAGGAACGCACCAACGCGACACTCGAGTGCATGAAATGCGCTACGAAGGACCTCGATTTGTTGCTCAAGATCAGTAATTGTACTCGCACTCTCAGCCTCAGGGGGACGCTGCTGATCCTCGTTGTGACTTAGAAGGTAGGATGCGGGAATGATATCATTGAGGTTCCCTAGAGAAATGAATCCATCGTCGTCACCAGTTGCAACATATTTGTTATCTGGAGAAAGTGTGATCGACCGCAGTGGGTTACCGGTCCCGTCGAAGACGGCTCCGAACCGTTGATGCGTAGAGGGATCCCAAAACGAGAGAGAACGACCGACGAAGCAGGCGATAAGTTTGCCGTTGCTAGACAGGGAGACGGACCCGGTCCGGCTCAGCGTGTCTCCTGGGATTGTCCACTCGGAGTGAAAGACAGCAGAGTCGATGTGGATTTGGCGGAGGACGCCTGAGGATAATGCAAAGATGTGCTGGGAATCACCCGACCACACAATGGAACTACGTGCGGTCGAGGTGACTGGGATGTTTCTGAGCAACTCACCGCTGTGTGCATTATAGACTCGGAGAGACTCGCGGTCGCATGTGATAGTAGCGATGCGTTCTCCCCCGGGAGAGAATCTCACCGATATCACCTCGCCGTCGTGGTAAAGTGGGCCGACCAGTCGTCTGCCAGTCAAAATATTCCAGATGGATGCCCTAAAGTCTCCCGATCCCGTGGCGAACCTGGTCGAATCAGGAGAGACGTCCACTGAATATACTGTATCCCCGTGCTCGTTCATCGTGAGGGCACTTTGGCGAGTCTTCCTGTTCCATACAGTGGTCACCCCACCTTCGCCGCCGCTAACGATCCACTTGCGGTCGCTTGACAGAGTAATCGCCCAGACTCCACCGCTCGCTTTGATCGCCTCCCCAACCTCTCTTTCGTTCTCAACACTCCATTGTCGGATCCACCCGTCTCCCCCTCCACTCAGAATGTGTTTGCTATCCTCCGAGAAAACGAGGGAGAGTATGACGCTATCTACGTTGATCGTTGTGGTCCTTGGAAGATCTGTGGACCTGTCAGCGATTTGCTCTGTCGTCATGATCTGTGCGCACTCATTTGCACACCACCTCACTCTCGTCGACACCCCACTAGCAGCCTGAGGTTTAGGATCAAGGGAAACGACAAGGGTACTGATTCGGCCTGGGCTTCGAGGAACCACTTGTGGGTCCTTATCGATATGAATCAGTTCCCACATACCCGATCGTGTCGTGTCTTCGGCGCTCGATTCCACTTGACTTTATTGGTTGGTACCACCCAAACGATGCTGACCTTGAGGCGGTGGAGCCAAGTACCCGACCACTGGAGTGCCGGTGTCGCAGTTCACGGAAAGACGAGTCGTTCGAAGGTTGTCCGGAACAGAAAGTGAACTCTTCGGATGAGTGAGAAAAAAAAGGTCTCAGGCTGGTGGGTCTTCGGAGGATGCATCAGTGAGTACTGAGACTGATGCATGATAATCGATGATCGACGAGTCTTGGATTGAAGAGTCTTGGTAGCCGGAGTCAATCATGGACTCACTGTTGTAGGAAAATCAGCTCTGCGAGGTTGAACGATAATCGATGGGTAGTAGTGTAAACACGCAGTGAAAACGGGTCACCGAGTGCTGGCGTTATGATTTACAATCGCAGGTGCTGTACTATATACATAAACAAACATCCTGGACACATCTCAGTTCAAGGCACGTTCCAGAACCCAATGCTGGTTTCGACCATTCTGTGTTCGCCAGGAGACGTCAGCACTCGGTCATACGTCTTGGGTGATCTCACAAATGACGCCCACATACATGACGAGGAATCACCATGACCTATGGATGTGTTTTAGTACGCAGTGGACACGCACGAACATGATCTAATTACAGACTGACGGTTCCGCGCTAGATGGATAGCAGTGGTATTGGCAGCGTTTCCGATCCTGCGAGTACAGGTACGTGAACGATGTGGAACACGCGGGGAAGAAGACACAGACACGTATGCATCGCCCCGAGGATCAAACGTCCATCTGGTGGGCCCGCTACCCGGAATACAGACTAATTGATTGGCGCTGCCAACACTCAGCGACACGTCCAAGCTGCCTATGCGAGCTGAAATAGTGTAGACCCCGCCTGAAACAGAAGAGACAGTCCACTGTACAAGTCGGTACGTTAAACTGAATTTGACCAAAGGAAGAGAAGACAGACTTTTTGGGAAACATTGCGTTGACCGGATTGTTGGAGGACGATCGCACCGGGCCCGTCCTGCGGGCACGAGAGGCATATGTCTTGGGTATTGCTTTTGATGCGGTAAGTGCCGTCCAAAACACACGATGGGGTCGCTCGTGCATCAAGGTGGCCGTTCACTTGCGGGATTGTTCTTGTCAACTCCTCTGGTGCGGGCATTCAGTCATAAGTGGGACGCATCTTCGTGGGACGCACCGACACGACACTCGAGTGCATAAAGTGCACCGCGGAGGGCGTCGATTTGATGCTCGAGGTCAGTAGCTGGACTCTCACCCTCGAGCTGGCGTTGGCGAACTTCACTATTGCCGACGAGATAGGACGCGGGAACGATATCACCGAGGTTGCGCACAGTAATGAATCCGTCTTCGCCACCAGTTGCAATGTATTTGTTATCCGATGAAAGCGTGATTGAGCGCAGTGGAGGACCATAATAACCAATGACCGCCCCGAACCTCCGACGTGTAAGAGGATCCCAGAATGAGAGAGACCGACCGACGAAGCAGGCAATGAACTTTTCATTGCTAGGCAGGGCGAGAGACCCGGTCCGGCTCAGTACGTTGCCAGGAACTGTCCATTCGGAGTGAACAGAACTCGAACCGACATGGACTTTGCGAAGGACGCCTATAGACAGTGCAGTGATGTACTGGGAATCACCCGACCATACGATGGAACTACGTGCGGTTGAGGTGACTGGGATGTTGCTGAGCAACTCACCGTTGTGCGCATTGTAGACTCGGAGCGACTCCCGATCGCACGTGATGGTAGCGATGCGTTCTCCTCCAGGGGAGAACTTCACCGATATCACCCTGTCATCGTGGTAGCACGGTCCGACGAGTTGTTGGCCAGTCGAAATATCCCAGATGGACATTTCAGAGTCCCCCGTTGCGAACTTGGTCGAATCCGGAGAAACATCCACTGACAATATATCTCCGTGCACGTTCGCCCTGAGAGCAACTTGGCGAGTCTTCCTGCTCCATACAGTGGCTCCTTTATCCTTGCAGCCGCTGACGATCCACTTGCGATCATTTGACAGAGCGATTCCCCAGACCGCGCCGTTCCCATTCATCGCTTTCCCGACTTCCTTTTCCTCTTCGACGCTCCACTGTCGGATCCACCCGTCTTCCCCCCCACTTAAAAGGTGCTTCCCATCCTCGAGGAAAACGAGTGCGCGCACTGTGCTACGTACGTCCATCGTGATACTTCTTAGGTCGTCTATCTGAACGGGTTAGGATTGTTTTCTCCCACAGTCTGCACGTACTCATTTGGACGCTCGTTCGCACCGTGACACTAATGTCGGGCTTGGGATTAAAGGTGACGACGATGCTGTTGTGTTACCTTGGTTACAGAGTACGAACCAACCACCTGCATGTGCTTATCAGTTCCCACAAGCCCAATCGCCTCGTGCCTCCGGCGCTAGAACTCGCTTTGAGACTCTTTATAGGTGTGAAGGCCTTGAGAGACTTCAGTACCAGCGTGCTCGCCAAACTCTAGCGACAGTACCAACGGCAGAACAAAGTACACACCTTACCAGCGATGTCACAGCACACAGAAAACAGTTGTTTGAAACAAGAGGTTCAATTGTGCGAATGAAAAGGAACAACGATACATTGTCCGGCGTATCCCGGGCCGATACTTACCGCCACATGGTCACGTGTTGTTCTTCTTCTGCACCCCCACTCATCGACACCCGCACAAGTCTGCGTATAGCCAATGACAGTGCACCGCCCACGTCTTTGCAGCATTCTGTCCGATCTCCCTCGACATACGACGTAGTGCCATGCGTGATCACGTGACCTTTGTGGTCCGGCCCCGCCAGCGTCCCGTACCGGCCCATATCGCTCCGCCCGGGGAATGATCTGCGCATAGCACCCTTGTGGTCAAGCTGACGACCACCAATTCCACTCGGATCGTCTGGTACCCAGGGTGGTTCACGTTCAGCGATCCGTTGCTCGGCATGTGAGCGTCGGTGTTCTGACATGGAGCACGGCTGGTTGTGTTGTGACACACAGCACACGTTATTTCGTCTTTCGCCGAGGCGCCAGCATGAGCAAGCGGTGGTCGGGATTGCTTGGCCTATATGCACAGAAGACGTCCAAAGTCGTATTACTCGACGCCGGCGTCGCGGGCCGGCCAGCCTTGAACCATATACTCAATGATCCGCGGTTCTTATCAGACGATGCTAGCTCATATGTCCCCGGAGAAAAATCCAAGAAGGCTCAAAATGATGAGTAGAGTCTTGGTGCGCGCTTCCCAACGGGTGGTTGTGGCAGAGGTCATCAATCGCGCGCACTCACAAGTCATCCGCCATCTTGGAAAACTTGTTTCGGAGTCCATTGAATGGTCTCATTCAATAGACATGGATTGATGTGAGGGTGGGGCTCTGGGGTTTACCGAGTCGAGAACCACTTCGGCGATGAACAACTCCACCGGTAGCTCATGGGGTATTACAACCATAGAAAAACAAGACATCGAATGCTGCTACCATGATACACATTCGCAGACGCACAAACATCCTGTGCACAGCTCAATCCGAGGCACGTTCCAGGATCCAACGTTGATTTCGACTATTCTGTGGGCGTAGAGCCATGTCAGCCACCCTGCCATATGTCTCGCGCGGTCTCACATACATTGCGAGCGATCACCGTGACCTATGAATGTATATTAGCACGTAGCGAGGAGACCTACGCATGATTTGGCTTACAGATTGACGGTTCTGCGCAAGGTGGATGGCGGTGGCATCGGTCGCACTTCCGATCCTGTGGACAGCAAAGGAGGGCACGTGGGTGACGTGGAAAACGGGGGATAGGTGGAGACCGACACGTATGCATCGCCCCGAGGTTCAAACGTCCAACTATTGGATCTTCTACCTGAAATGCAGACTAATTGACTGGCGTCTCCGGTGCCCAAATACACATCCGAGTTGCCTATGCGACCCACAATGTTGTAGGCTCCATCGATACCAGAAGAAATAGTCCACTGTACGAATCAGCGAGTTGCCTTGGTCAAAGGAGGTGGAGACAGACTTTCTGGGAAACGCTGGGTTGAGGGTCTGATCTTCGCACGACAACCGCACCAGGCCCGTCCTGTGGGCACGAGAGGTATATGTTCCCGATGACGCTTTTTATGTGGTAAGTGCCATCCAAAACGCGCAATAGCGTTGCTTGTGCATCGAGACGATCGTTCATTTGCTTAGTCGTTCTCGTCAGCTCGCCTAACGCGAGTTCGCGCTTTCAACTCCGACCCGAGGGACAGATTTCCAAGTGACGCACCTACGCGAATCTCTAGAGCATGGAGCGCACTACGAAGGACCATGATCTGCTGCTGAAGGTCACCAGCTCCGGTCTTGGTAGTAGTCTCGGGCTGGCGTCGCTGAATCGCACGTTGACCGACGAGGGGAGACTTGGGAATAATATTGTTGAGATGGCGCACGGTAACGATCCCGTCCTCGCCGCCAGTGGCAACACGCTTGTTATCCGGTGAAAGCGCGATTGAGCGCAGAGGTCTACCAGAGTGTTCAAAGACGGCTCCCAATCGTCGACGTGTGCGGGGATCCCAGAACGAGAGAGAAGAGCCAACAAAGGCTGCGACGAACTTGTCGTCGCTAGACAGGGCAAGGGACCCGGTCAGGCTCAGCGTCTCGCCAGGAATTGTCCATCTGGAGTGCAGAGAACTCGAGTCAACGTGAATTTGACTGAGCACGTCTGAGGATAGGGCAAAGATGTACTGCGAATCACCAGACCAAGCAATAGAGTTGCGCGCGTTCGACAAGACGGGGATATTTGCGAGCCATTCACCATTGTAAGCGTCGTAGACTCGGAGCGACTCGCGCTCCCATGTGGTGGTAGCGATGCGGTCTCCGCCAGGGGAGAATCTCACCGATATCACTCCATGATCGTGAAGGAGTGGGCCGACGAGTCGTCTGCCCGTCGAAATGTCCCAGATGAACGCCCTAAAGTCTCTCGATCCCGTAGCGAACTTGGTCGAATCAGGAGACACATCTACCCCATACACCGTGCCACGGTGCTCGCTCACTGAGAGTGCGCTTTGGCGGGTCTTGCGGTTCCATACGGTTGCTGCCGCCGCTGCGTCCCCGCTGACGATCCAATTGCGGTCGCTCGACAGGGCAATTGCCCAGACAGCGCTGGTCGTTCTGAACGCCTGACCGACCTCCTTTCCGTCCTCGACGTTCCATTGCCGGATCACCCCGTCTTCTCCACCACTCACGAGGTGTTTTCCATCCTCCAAGAAGACAAGCGAAAGTACAGCATTCCACGCGTCGATCGTGACAGTCCTTAGCGAGTTGCCTATATGAACCCGTTGCGCATCAGCATCGTTCTGTCTCAACACATTCTGTACGCACTCATTCGGCACGCCACCTCACTTTCGTCCACACCGGCGCTAGGTTCAGGATCAGAGGCGACAAAAGACTGATAGTTTTCTCCGGTCGCGATGCGTCCCACGCGTGTGCCCTTATCAACATGAATCAGTTCTCACATGTTTAATCACCTCGTGTCTCTTGCTGACAGCGACATCTCTTACGGGCAAGGTCTTGATTCGCTGACGTTATGATCGCTGACTCTAGTGAGAGTCATGATCTGTGGACGTCCAGGCTGGCTAACGTGTTCAAATCGAGACATGGGGAAACGATCCGGACACACCTTGCCAAGTACTAACGCGAACGCGAGAACCGTTTTCAAGAGAATTGCCTGTAAGGGAAAGCGAATTCATTCTCGCTTGGTATATCCCAACAAGGCTTCCGCGGCCGGGCCGCACGACCGTCCGCCACTCTTTTCACCATGACGACTGCACTTACGTACGGCCAACGAACAGAATGCCCGCCCACATCTCTGCAGCACTCCATCTCATCTTTCTCCAGTGCCAATGTCTCAAGAGTCGCGACCCAGCTTATACCGTCCGTGCATAGCACTCTCGCGCCAGTTGGCGACTAGCCGATCGTCGAATGATGCTGGCATCGAGTGTGGGGCCCATCCTCGCCACTAGCGGCGACACACTTGTTATCCAGTCAAAGTGCGATTGACCGCGATAGCACAAAAGAGTGATCAATGATGGATCCCAATCGCCGACACGCAAAAGAATCCAAAACGAGAGAGAAGAGCCAGAAAATGCGGCGATAAATCTGTCGTTGTTGGATAGGGCGATGTCGCGCTCGCTCTTACCGTGCAGACGATGGGCGGCGTTCTATAGTCCACTCTGCAGGACACCTAGATACGGTTGAGTCACTATGAGTTGGGCCGTCAGGAGCGAAGCCCTAGCGGCCCCTGGGCCAGTGGGCCAGTGGATCCGGATGAACTCATCGTCAGAGACAAGGATTGACAGGGCCCCTTGAGGTCCGCAAGTTGCAGAACGGAAAGCGAAAAGCGTTCAGAGTACGTTTGACTCGATTCCAACCGTTTCAACGGGGCGTATTACTACAGGCGGAGGTTTCCCTCGTACGTGTCATGCACTAGTACTACCGAGGGTCATAAACCTTCCAGTCGTATCTCTTCACTTTCGTTCTGTTGCTCCCAGGCCTCGCCCTCACCCTCGACCTCAAGTTGTACAGCAGGAGTGAACGCTATCATGCTCAAAACAGTGCCATTGCCAGTCGTCGACGCCAGACCAAACCCCGTGTCGATATCGCTCCCGCTGCCACCGCGTCGGCTCCGCAGATCGCGCGCATACGCGGCCCGTAGGCTCAGGACGAGCCGCGAGGCGAGCACGAACGTGGGCAGGTATTGCATCGCCAGGGCCAGCACGATCCACCATCCCTGCGACGAAAACTTGGCGAAGGCACCCACTATGGTCGCAAGTGAATACCCCAGAACGCTGTTTTCGTCCGACGCGATCGAGTTGCGTGCGCGCGTCGAGGCGGGGACGTGTGAGGACAATCGATGTGAGACGCAGGGACCGAGGACGTACGAAAGAAAGTAGACCATGCCCTGCCGGGTGAGGAGGTACACGTAACGGCCCAGCTGAAAATGCTTCGTCGCTCTGTACATTTGAAGTGACTCTCGGATGAATCGAACGACGATGAACAGACATGTCAATGCGCCGAGCGCGAATCTGCCGAGGACCATAGCAGATTCTGACCAGCTTGAACCATCGGCTTGCAAAAGGCAGTATGGAAAAGACGGGATTACGATGGCAAGCGCTGCGTGGTCAGGAGAACGAGGTGTCTAGCCGTGTAGCAAGCGCAATATAGGACTGTAGTTCACATACCCGTGTAATTTGTGATGTGCATAATGCATCCAATCAGATATAGGACGAGTGCGATGGCATAGAATGCCAGGAGGGAGAGAAGGATGAACCTTGACTGGTTGTATAGCGCCCATACTCGGAGGATCATCACCACTGCATCCATCAATGTAACTTCAAATTGGGTCAACAAAAGAGAATACGAAATCTTACGATCCGCGGCACCAATGAATATCAGGATGGTCCAGTCGGTGAAATAATAAAGTATATTGCCTTGGAAGTGCCCTTGAGCAAAGTAGACGCTGAAAATATAGAATAAATATCCTCACA
>JBBPTA010000262.1:2017-20191 GCA_038093915.1 Boletellus aff. emodensis
TGCACACCGCATATGATGTACCTGCCCTGCAATGTTTCACGCAGGCGATGACCGGGACCGGGTTATCAAAGAGGGAGAGAAGATCCTGGGTCTGCCTCTTTCGAGCAACAACTTGAAGACGGTTGCCGCGCACACGAGCGCATATACCTATGCCGCGGAAAGAAAAAGCCGAGTGTCGACTGCCCGGATCTGTCCATCCCGCAGCGCAGGGTGTTGGGGCACGCGAACACACGCGGCTACCCCCGACCGTAAATAGTCAAAGGCTCAAGCTCCGAGACGACCTCGGCTGGGACCCGGTGACGCGGCAAACACGGTGAACCGAACCAATGATATGCGCAACAGATTCCCCTCTTCCTCGTGTTCCCTATACTGGTTCCGAGTGTGGTTCGGTGACATCCCAGAACCAGACCAGAGGACTGATAGACTGATGGGTAAAGAAGTGAGTTATTCTCTGGAGGGGACGAACATCCTCACTTGATTGATCCAAAGCAGAGACGTGGCGCTCACGAGGCAACCTCCTGGAATGCAACGCGCATGCCAAAGCTGTGCAAAAGAAGGGCTTGGAGAGTGCCCTTTTTTCGCTTCCCGGTTGCCAACAATAGCGGAGTTATTTGGATAGGTCCGGTGAGTAAGTTGCGCCAGACCTGCACTGTCAAGTAGTCGTCAGTGTGATACAGAGAGCCTTGACAAAGCCTCCAATGGACCAGAAGTTGAAGGGTTCAACAAGCAGCTTCGGGTGGACCAGTGGAAAGTGGACTAGGACGACCGCTTTGGCGGTGGCAGACCACCCCGAGTCTGAATCCGCGCGTAACCCCCAACTGCCGACTCCAGTTCGGTCGCGATGCACAAAGTACGTAACTGGACGAAATGATTACTGCGGATGCGGCACGTTACGCTATAGCAACCGGCAAACAACCCAAACGGTTGACAACAGCGCGAAAGAAATGGGATTCGCGGCCACGGGATAAACAAGGTCAGATCATGAAGATTGCAGAACAATACTAGGCGTGAAGGGTATGGGCTCTGGACAGAAGAAAAACAGAGGCTGGTGGCGAGAGGGATGTGAAATGACAACAGTTTAGGATAAGATGAGGGGTCATCCTAGTAAGTAGTCTACAAGACCACACAGTGGTGTTTCTTGCTGTTCTTGGGCCGGCTGAGAAGCGCAGCCCGAGTAGCGTACTGGAAGACCTCGCGAACACCCTCTCCCGTTCGTGCCGAGCACTCGAGATAGTGCTTCGCCCCAATCTTGTTCGCCACAGCCATTCCCTACAGCACGTATCAGCATGTGAGTGCAAGGCCCAACAATGGTAACTGACCTCCTCGGGGGTGACAGGACGCTGGCTTGTCTTCCTGAGTTCCTCAATCACCCTAGGATCACGTCGAAGATCCTTTTTGCAACCAACAAGGATGATAGGCAGACCAGCACAAAAGTGCATGACCTCGGAGATCCACTGGAACGAGAAGTGCTGTTACGGCGGGTGACAAGAGGGTTAGGGGAGGCAACGGACCTTTTCCTGTACGTTGTCCAGCGAGTCTGGGGAATCGACAGCAAAGCAGATTAAGATAACATGGGAGTCGGGGTAGCTGAGGGGCCGGAGCCGGTCGTAATCCTCTTGACCAGCAGTATCCCATAGCGCAAGTTCGACGTGTTTGCCGTCGACTTCGACATCGGCAACATAGTTCTCGAAGACGGTGGGAACGTAGACCTACCAAAGAAAAGAAAGCGGTCAAGTGAGAACGAGACAAGGGACAAATGAGCACACACCTCGGGGAAAGTTCCTTTGGAGAAAACTATCAACAAACAAGTCTGGTACGGGTCGTCAGAACGAATGCTGAAAAGGATAGAGACGGTGAAAGACCTTGCCACAAGCACCATCACCGACGATAACAAGTTTCCTCCTGATCTCAGACATTATGTGAACGTAGAAAGTAGGACGTTGTTGGCAGAGCGGGCGCTGTTGGAGGTGATGGTGTTGAGCGAGACAAGAAGTCGCACGATGATACACGGCGGCCTTTTAATCGCTCTTTCAATCCGTCACGCCTCGGCAGGGCTGTGTGCCACAACCTGTGCCGCCAATGCCGTACAGCCAAGCCAGCGCTATTATCGTCTTCTCCTGTGGCATACACGACAGGACTGAGTACTACTTCCTCATACCGGTCACGGGTCGAGCACGAGCCCGCCGCAGCTCACATACTCACCCTCGGGCCCGTAGCTGCCCATCTTGCATATTTGAATTTTATTTACATGCCACGTCCCGAAGTCCACGTTGACAGGCTGTCGCCAGTCCGCCTCACCTAGCAGGATCGCCTGTGCGGCTGGCGACTCGAGCAGCGACCTGTACGAGAACGGCCGGCGCAGTCCTCCCGGTCTGGGCCGGCGATGGGTCGTATTAAGGACCGTGCAATGCAACTGACCGGAAGCGCTGTTACTGCCCATGACAGAACAAGTAATAGAACACAATCACGAACCTTGAGAGGGCGGCGATCATGAATAAAGCCTGCTTCTGTAAATGTCCTGTTCACCATTTCTATCAACCGGTCAGCGAAGTTATGCAAATATCCACGGTGCTCGTATTCACCGCCGACTTGTCGCAACCGTTGTGCATCTTCGTGCTCAAGCGAGGGCCCAAGCCAAAGGACATGTGCCTTATCTGGATTTCTGCCGTCCGGTGGCATGATGTCCATCAATCGAAGCGGGATCCTGAGACGAGCACCGCACAGCAGCTCGCAAATTCGTGGTCGAAGTGATATCAGAAGCGAGAGGGCTTCCGCGAGCGTCTTCCTTGGATTAGTTGCTTGAGTATCAAGCGTGGAGCCAGAACTCTCTGTGTCTTCGAGTGACATCACCCCCAGCGTCAGATGTAATCGGCGGGGAGGGATTACGATTGTCTGATCAAGACCTGGCACCATTGGCGTCGTTTCTAGCAGTCCATTCGTAAAGGCGGACACAGCATTTTGGAGTGCTTCATGATGACCCTAATGGCAGTCAGCGGTTGGTGCGCTGGCGAAAGTTGAACTGACAATCGGAAGCGATAAGACTTGGAGACAAGTCAGCAAGAAAGGATGGGAGAGAGATAGGATACTCGCAGTGTGTGAGCGGCGGTTTGCTGTTTGCGTTTCTGCCCTTGTTTGTGTTGGAATGTCGATGTCTTTCAAACTTTCCTCTGCCAGCCACGGAGGCGACTCGGCGACTCATCACTGGTTGTTTTGGTTACGAGCAAAATTAAACGCCTAGGATCTATCCGATGTCAGGTGGGTCTGGCCGAGCCTGTATGTGTAAGGTCGCTCTGAACTTTGTTGTCAGATTGCCTTGGCCGTCTCAGCAAAAGTGGCTGTCACGGAGATTGACGTGGCTACTGCGGTCTGACTAGGGGCCCAACTGAACCTGTTCTGGTGTTCCTCGACGGTAACGTACTTACCGCATTCACGCCATGTCGAGCACAATGAAACTTTACGGAATTACAAAGCGTTAATGGCATCTCACGAAAAAAAAAAAGCCACCCAGGACCCTGCAAGTCGGCGAGTCCCTTACCGTCACCTTTTGTCCCCTGGCTTACTCGTGTTTCTTTTCCCTACTCCACAGTCCTGACCCTGCACTCTCGTCCACCCCCGTCGTTCCTTTCTCTTTCTCCTGGCCTGTCAATGATTCTCCTGCTCCTCAACGCCTGAATCCCACGCGGCGCTACTACGCCGTTCACTGACTTCCACTTGTTGTCCTTGTTCGGATCCCCTGGGCCTGGAACCGACATCCCCCTTGCAACTCTTCCGATTCTGGCCAAGACCCTCCCTTCTTTTGCCCTGCCTATTCTCGGAACATTTTGATTCTGATGACAGTTCTTGACACCCGCCCCTGGGGCAAAGGCAAGGAACGAGCCCTATTAGTCGACGAAAATGATGGCGGAAGTTCTGGGGTCGTGCTGAGCATGGACATGGTTTGGACGAGTTATTACGCAGTGTACGTCCAATTTGATAACCTTCGCGGCATGGTCTACATGTCCCTCCATTTTTTCATATTCGAGGCTTGTCGAAAGTCTATGCCTCTTCCGCAATTTACTTGATAACACATGGCATTTATTCCTCCCGTTGGTTCGCAGAGCATACATTGTCCCAGTACAACTGGGATCTTCCCAACAGAACTTTTCGCTACAAGTCGATACGGGCTCTTCCGATCTCGTGAGACGTGTCTTTCTCCACACCCACAGGCTTCTTGAACCCACTTTTCCTAGTGGGTTGCGTCCAAATCATGTTCGTCCGCCCCATGCTCTGCCACAGGTGGGCGCCTATACGATCCGAGTTCCTCACAATCAACGGGCGCAACGCTGACGATGCAATACCTCGCTGGCGCTGTCGGTGGCCCTATCGTATGGGATCAAGTACAGATTGGTGGTTACACCATTCCAAACCAAGCACTAGGCCAGTCGCCCACTTTTTCCCCGTACAACTGCTCTGCTCATAAACCGTACAGCCGCGGCAACAACCGTGAGCAGTGAACCATTGTCGTATGGCTTTGATGGCGTTCTTGGCCTCGCCCTCCCTTTGAATTCGTTGATTCAGCAAACCATACCCGCGAGCACGGGAGATGCTCCTGATGGAGCTGCCCTTTCTTCTAACCTGTTCTCCCTCACACCAGCTGCTAATGCACCTTCTAAACCTTTCTTCTCCCTCGCTCTTGCTCGTCCTGGATCAGGTCAAATACCGTCCCTTCTTGGCATTGGTCGCCACCCCCCTGAAATTATCTCTGATCCTTCGCAGATTCGTTATTCACCTCTTGTCAGTGAGACCATCGGTACTCTGTTCTGGAAGACCACCGTTCGTGCCATTACAGTCTATGTCAATGGTCAAGCCCATCCCGTTGTCTTGCAGTCATTATCTGGTGCGTCTGAACCAACCGCTCTCCTGGACTCAGGCGTACCCGTGATTGTCACAACACCCACACTGGCTAACGGAATCTACGGAGCATTGGGTATTGGTCCTGCATCTGATGGAAACTGTACGGGTAGTTTCGTTTCTTGACCTGGCCAGCCATTCACCTGCCAGTGACAGATTATGTCCCATGTGCAACTCCACTCAACATAACCATTACTTTGGGCGGCCAGAATGAACTCCCACTCCATCCTCTTGATTTGACTACGGAGCCCGCCGGGCAATCAGACTCGCAATACTGCATGGGTCTCATACAAACGGATCCTTCGCAGCTCACCGCAACGTCTGACATAGGCGATATGATCCTTGGCGTTCCCTTCATGCGCAACGTCTACACTGTCATGGCATACGAACAGCCCGATGCCACTGGGAGTTTCAATAATTCCGTTACGCCTGGAGCGAACCCATCCCTTGGTTTACTCGGTCTCACGAACGCGACTCGAGCCATGGAAGAATTTCATCAAGTTCGCGTGTTGAAACAACCCTTGGGTGGTGGGTCATCTCAGCCGAGTGCGAGTTCGCGGGGTGGCGGTCCAAAGCTTTCGATTGGTATCGAGGTTCTTATCGGGTTGCTTGGCTTCTTTGTGCTTTGTCTAGCGCTGTTCGCCCTGCGATACTTGCTTGCGAGGAGACGATGGCGGCAAACCACACCGGTTGTACAAGAGGAAGACGTATCGGATCAAAAAATGAAGCGTGGCGGGTACCAAAGGACGCGCAGTCACTCCCAGTCGAGCGTTGACCAGAGCACGCTCAATTACGCGTCCTCCCTCCACAAGTCCGAGTCAGCCTCGCGATACGTGAACAACAGTGGTCCCCAGGCGCGCGTCCGGGATGAGGAAGACCTCTCCGAATTTGGTGTGCGCAGGTCTGACTCGCCCACCGAGACCGACATTTGGGACCCTTGGGCGCCCTTTGCTGGCACGTGGCGCGGCACGATCGTCGGCACCTACGCGGGCGAGTCCGCCTCGCCGCGTTCGTCCAATTTCTCGCACTCCCTCGCCAACCCCGGTTCTCAAGACGAATCTCCCGAGCGCGAGCTCACCTCTGTCTCGCTGATGGCGTACCATGAGCAGAGCGCCTCACGGACGAGTTCAGATCTGGCAGAAGTCGGTGTCCGTTCGTTCTCGGTCAGCATGGCGGGCGTGGGAACAGTCACGCGGGGGAGCGTTATCAGTGCAGCGCTCCAGCATGATCGACCAAGTCATGACAGCACGGTGTCGCGCGCACCGTCGTAGCCGATTGCCTCTTCCCTGCGGTCCTCCCACGCGTTCGTCTGATGAATCCACTCCGCACTGCGTTCCGCGTGCACCAACGCTCCTGGGTCATCATGCAGACATCCGGTAAACGTTTTGTAAAAGAAAAAAAAACAGTTTGGGCGGCTTCCCGCTCTTGAACATGCTTGTTGCTACTCGTCACATGGTTTTGTATGTGTATATATATGTGGGATATGGGTAGAGAGAATGTTTTTTTTAGCCACGAACTGAACATACGTAGTCGATATCACGTGTAATGTTATATCCTACTTACCTGCCGGTAAATAGTTGCAATATCAATGCAGTAATGTAGTTCATGATTGTGGGTTTCTAGAAACGTTTGGGACAGCCTGCTGGCAAAATCTACTGCACATGTGCAGCTGTCTGGGACACTCATTATGCCGATCATGGGGCCGGAGGCGTACGTAGTACGCGGTATCCAGTCGACGAATATGGAGCCTTGCTTAGATCAGCCAGCATGTTGGTAGTTTTGTGACGGAAGCACTCACCGTCATACCAGGGTACTGCGCAGGCCGGGCGCAATGCGAAAAAGCGAGCCGTGCTGAACGGAACTTATCCCCGCCTTGAACCACGGTGCCTTAGCAGACGGGACATCGAGTGCACAACTTCTCGGCTCGCTCAGGGAGCACGTTAAAATTTCCTGCTTCTCTCGTGTCTTAATGAGTACTGTAACTGATCTATCGCGATGGACGAGGTCAGTTAGGTTGTGAGGTTCTATTTCGTACGTGCTTGGTAACTGCCTGCAGATATGTCGGGAGTGAAAATCAAGCGGATTTCAATGTCGTGCACTTGAGACTTTGCGTGGGCATGTTTACACAGGTGCCTGGGACGGACGCTATCGAACCCTGTACATCTGTACGACGACCTCGCTCGCAGGTGCGTCGGCCTGCTTCCTGGCCGAGTAATGAATCTCGATGTCGAGCTCCCTTGAATTTTCCTCGCTCTTTTTGCAATAAAACGTGCCAGAGACGACCGTGCCTAACAGGGAGCAAGCTCATCAACCAGGAAAAGGGGTTGAGAGGAAGGGGAAAACGTGAAAGCAGACAAGGAAAAGGAAAAAACACAATGTGCACATACGTACCCTCTTCGGCAGGTATCGGGTCCTTGAGCAGAAAGAGGGTCTGCATCCAGTGCGTCGGCTGACTCATTGGCCCAGTGCTGAAACTAATCACCCGTTTCTGCTCGCGTTCTTTCAAACCCGAGCCCAGGCTCGCCCTCCGCTTGGGCGGCGGCTTGCCTGCGATCGGCCATACCTCGGCGAGTGTGACGTCGCCGTCTTTGATCAGCCTCACGGGCGTGTCCGATGGGAGAGCGTCGCCGGTGGTCGTGAAAAACGTGTCGAAATAGAGCACGAACGCATGGATCTTGGTCCGCATGAGTGATGTCGACGTGAGCGAAAACGCGGACGAAAATTCGAGCTGGCGAGGTGTGATAGATCGAGTGTGGAAGTCCTGAGGACATGAGCGCATGAACACGATGGAAGCGGAAAAGGGGGGGGAGAGTTACTTTGAGCAGGTGGGGCTCGCTGACGATAGATTCGGGGCCGACGACGTCGATAATGGCATCCTTGTATGTCTCGTGCGCCATTTCGGAGAGATCGAAGCCTGGTCGGAGTCATGGTCTGCGACCGCAAGGATATATGCTTGAGCAGAGACGTACCATACACGTCGTTCCAAAAGTCTACCCTGTCTTTCACCACACCGCCTCCATCACAGAGCGCTAGCATAATCCTACATTGACTCGGGGCCATCACACCATTCGGACGGAGGAATCTATCACGCGCATGCATAACAGAATCGAGCATTGATTCATAGAGTAGTGCATAGCCCATCCATTCGGATATGATGATGTCGACATGATCAACGCCATCGGGTAGACGGACGTCTTCCACCTTGCCGCGTATCACACTTGGAGTCGCCAGCGGGGGTGGGGTAAGGCGACACAGCGAGTGACGAGTTCAAAACAAGGGACATACGTGACAATGTTCTCCAGTCCATTTTTCTGGACAATTCGTTCTGCCTTTTCAGCGATATCGCTCGCCTCAACGGCGTAGACGTGTTTTGCGCCGGACTTTGCCGCGAATAGGGACAGGATACCAGTTCCGCACCCGACGTCAAGAACGACGGCGTCACGGAACAAAATGGGGTTCGAGAGGATGAATGAAGCATACGAGGATGTCCGGACTCTGTCCTGTATCATCACAGCGTGAACATCTGGAGCGTGTAAACTAACCGTCGATCGGTGAGCCAACGAAATAGTCCATACCATTGTACCCATAGCTCTGGAAGTAGTGCGTATCGTCATCCCGGGGAGCCTCGTTGGTCGATGGAATAGGATCATTTACGATCTCGGTGATGGTGGAATTGTTTAGATTTCCGACCACGAGTTTTTTGTAGTCTGACAGGTCTTTTTGCGCCCGAGACAGCTTCTGCTCAAGAATTTGGATGCGTCTGAGGGCGCTGGGGAGGTTGGAAGGTGGGCTCGGGTCGCGTATGGCGGATGGCCCAGCTTCGTCATCAGACCAGTCGTCATCAAGATCAAGTTCTAAAGAAATCAACAATGCAGCGGTAGCAATACAGAACAAAGGGACAGCATACGGAGTAGGGGGTCATCTTCGATCACAGGAATGAGATAGTCGTCGGCACTGAAGAATGGCTCGGCCCCCGTTAGATTACCAGCGTCCGTCGGGTTTAGTTTCTACGCAAGGAACGATACGGTCATCTTCCATGCAAACAGGACGTCATTGATCTCACATGTTTTCGAATGAAATTGACCAGTCGTATCCGATGATGAAGATCTAGCTCTGATGTTGAAGATCGGCTTCAGTATTCGGAACGATAAACGTGCGACAGAAGAATTGGACGTACTCCACTCCTTGCTTACGGCGCCCAAGTCGAATCCATGCGTGGATTTGTCGTATTGCAACGCTTCTGCGACCGAGATGAACGCTTTGTCCTCGAAGAGTGAGCGACAAGCTTGAGATTGTCCTTGGTCTGAAATCCAGTCTTCAAAGTTATTATCTTCTTCGCTATAATCTTCCGAGTCTGAGTTCGAGGATGCCGCAAGATTGTGCAGGTCGTCCTGGGTTTGTGGGAAGGCAGCGAAGCGAATGCTCATGTTGGCGTTCAGAGAAGACCAAAGGTTATCTTAGCTAACTACGAAGAAAGCACATATTGACGAGCACGATAACAAGACTCAAGGGTAGAACTACATGAAATCCTCCTCAATTGCCTTGCCGGTTAGCTTTGGGACATCTGGATCCTCTTCAACGTTGAATAACAGATCATACGATCGTGCAGCCTGTTCTTCTTCCCTCAATTTCGCGAGTTCAGTTTCTTCTTTTTTCTACACACAAGATTAAACCTGGGAACGACGAGAGATACGGCAAGGTTGGGTTGGTTACCTTCTGAGCGGCGACTGCACGTTTCTCCGCATTCTCCTTCTTGACACGGTCGATCCTTTCTTGCTCGTGGTCAACTACCTTCTCGACTTTGGTTTTGTTGAGGCGGTTTATGATGGAGTTTTCTCTCGTTTGCACGTGGACTGTCGCAGGTGCTTAATGAAATGGGGGAGCGGATGTTCGCGGGTAAACGCACTTCTCTTTACCTAGATCAAATTGGTGAGACTAGGTTGTACCAAGTAAACTCGGAGACGCACGTACACGTTTGTCGTTATGAAAGGAAACCTGACCGACGGCCATGTCACCTTGTTTCTTTCGTACGAGACGGTGTTATCCAGTCTGTCGATCGCACCACAGCATCCATACCTTGAGGTTGTCGGCAGGTGTGTATATGATCGTTAGATTGTCTTTCTTGTTGCCTGCGGGATCGCGGGATGAGAAATTGGAGAGTCGCGTCCCAAGTGCTTGCTTACCCTCGATCGAGTTTGCCTTTACCAGCTGAGCGCAGTCGGTCAGAAGAGCCTGCGGTATCGCTTCCCAGGTCGTGCCTTCAGACATGCGGAGATATACGTGGGCAGAGGAGAGCTTGTCGACGTGGAACCACACATCCGGAGGCCATGCATACTTGATCAGGTCCTCGTCTGATCTGTGCGAGTGAATGTCGGCCGTGTACGGAGGACAGCCCACATACTCTCGACCTTGTCCTTTCCCATGTAAATGGTCGCTGGTGGATTCACCGCTGATGAAGTGTCAAACACCGTCTCTGGTGCATCGTACGCATGTCCACCCACCAGACGACGTGAAGAAGAGGACCATGGTGAAGATATGGGTCAAGCTCAGCCGTGGGAAAGAGTGGCCAATATCTCCAAACCCGACTTGGCCGCAACCGCTGAGCTCTGCTTTCTGCCTTCTCCTCGTTCAAGCCAACGTCGAACACCGTCCGTGTTTGTGAGCTTCCCCTCGCCTGTCTCATCCTTCTACGTTTACCAAATCTACAGTCGCCTCAAGTCCACAAGAGACAAAAAAAGACCGCCATCCATCATAACTTAGCGAAATATGCAGCCCGCGCCAAATCGTTTAGGACTTGGTCTGCGTCCACCTTTGCCATCGTATGGCCAAGGCCCCTCAATATCGGCTCTCGCACAGCAGCAACAAATGATGCAGCAGCCCTTCATGCCCCCTCAGAAACAAACAACTCTATTCGTGGGCTCGATATCTGGCGGGATCACGGATGCCTTTCTCAACCAGATGCTCGCTGTGAGTGCCCCATTTACTCCCTCCCTCGTCTGATGGTGCTGGTCTGGGACGTCCGCTGAGTCGTGTTCTGATCGAACGCCCAGTCATGTGGTCCCGTCAAGTCATTCAAGCGGCTCATCACGCCTGCAAACAAGCCACAGGGGTTTGGGTTTGCAGAATTCGAGGATCCAGACTCGGCTATCCGGTGTTTGACGCTTCTCCAGAGCATCGAGCTACCAGCGCTCGAGGACGGTTGCGCGAACAAGAAGCTTCTGGTGCGTTTCATCGCCATCTACCTGATCGTTTCAAGCCCACGTCGTGCATTTTTTTTAGATCAAAGCCGACGAGAAAACAAAACTTTTTTTGGATGCCTACTCTGCACAGAAGATGAAGACGGACGTAAGCTTCGGTGTTTCGTTGACCATGTCCTTGACGTGTTCTTACGACTCGTATGGAAATAGGCGGACGAGGCCATGATACAGCATGCCAAAGCCCAAATCGACGAACTTGTCACAGAGATCAACCGTACTTCCCAAGACGCGACCAACAATGGCCTGCTCGACAAGGAGAAATACGTCATCCCTCCTCACCTTCACGATCTTCAGGAAGCCGATCTTCCGGAAACACAACGCGGCCTCGTCATCTCCGAGATCGCACAGTTCCGCGAGCGCGCCGCGAAACGCGAACGAGAGAAAGTACGGGAAGTTCGCGAGAGTATACCAAATCTCTTGTCTGGAACACCAAGTGGCCCAAAGATGAGGGACTGGGGTAAGCCGCAGTCGCAGCAGCCATCTCAATCGACGCCTGGAAAGGGTCAACAGGCACAGGGGAAGGGTCCACAAAGTTATAACAAGCCTGTTGGCTTTGTGAAGGCGGAGGATGCGGGCGCTGCGACAGGAGCATTGGATGAGCGGAGTAAGGGCCCAAAAACTGACGAGGAGATGGAGAAGGAGAGGAAGGATGCTAGAAGGCGGGATGAGGAAGTTTCGTTCAAGGATGTGAGTTTCATTTGATTGGTATATGACGCCGCAGTTTCATGCAGTAATGCTAAACATGTCTTTACGAACCTCGTAGCGCGAACGCCGCTACGAGCCTCGAGAGCGTGCTCGTATAGCAGCGCTAGAACGAACGATCGCGCGTCAAAATGCTATCAAGGAAGCCGAGGAGCGAGACCGAGTGGAGATGCAAGTTCGTCTTGATGTCTGGGACGATGACGAGAGCGATGAGTTATTCTACGTTGATAGGTGTGTCCACAGCATCTTGCTCGTCATCCTAATACGATGACATTACCAGGGCACGCTGGCGACAATCTCGTGCGCGTCGAGTGGTGGCCGAAGAAGCGGCGGACGCCGAATCTCGCGCTTACGAAGAGCGTGAAACTGAGAATCTGCGCATTGAATCAGAGAGGTTCCTCGCACGCCAAATGGAAGACATGCAAGCTCTTGCTGAGGAGCAGCGTAAAGCTGGAATGCTTCTTGACGATGGTGCACCAGTCAAACTCAACATGTCGATCGCACCTGGCCCGGTGAAAGCCGACGCTGCATCGAAGGAGGCCAAGGCCGCTGTATTCGGACAAGAGGAGGAGGAAGAGGAGGATATCAAAAAACGCAAGGTGCCATTGGTCAAACTTGATTTCAGTGCTGCGGAGGGCGAGAAGGCAAAGGAGCGGCTGCAGACGATCAAGCAGTCCGTCCCCCACGACAGAGAGACCTTGTTCAAGGCGAAGGTCAGATGGGATGGTCTCAATGATGTAAGCTCACGCTGTCCTGCTTGTGAGTTTGCTAACTCGTCTCGTTAGAGTATGGTCGACCGCAAGTTCGAGCCACTGGTCAAACGGCTCATGATCAAATATCTGGGTGAATTAGAAGACGATGACCTCGTCATGTTTGTCCTAGAACATCTCAAGGATCATAAAACTCCTGCCAAGCTTGTGGAAGGCCTGGAACCGGTATGGGCTGGACATTTGTCGACAATGGCCCCACTGATCGAGTTCTTATATCAGGTCTTGGAAGAGGAAGCACAGGAATTCACCATCAACGTCTGGAGACAGGTCATCTTCGAAAGCATGGCGTATGGCGAGGGACTCCTCACGGAGCGCATGATGGTCGATTAGGAGTAGGGAGGGTTGGACAAAATGAACGTGTTGGACACCACGCATCGATTCCTTTGCTATGCTCATGACAAAGGGGGCAGGTGCGTTGTAGCATTAACATGGTGCATGACTAAGATGTATGAGTTTGGGAGTGCGGGTAGCTTTGTGGCTGATTTTCTTGGTGCACATTTCATCCCCAAGGGAAGCCATGAGCGTAGGGCATACCATCCGTAAGTAAACCCTTGCATCTCCTACATGAATGATATTTTCTTGCATGCAAACGGTGTCTGTTACACATGCACATGAACATGCGCTGGAACACTAACATCACGATATTGCTATGTTGAGTCATCATGCCTTATACACACTTTGAGCTTATTGACCTTGGCACATTGATCTGAGCGCTGTGCCAAGATGATATCCTTCGGACTCAGCAAAAAGGGGCATCTGAAAGCCCTTATGCACGTCGCAAGGTAGTGAACTGGGCCATGTGATGGGTAGTCCTACCGCCGCAATCTGGTAGCCGGTGAGGTAAGCTTGGCATGCGTTCCAGTTTAAGGAGAATAAGACAGCCAACGATTGCCCGAGTTGACTCGTGTTGCCCAACGACCTACCATTCCTGGATTTAGCAGTTATCTCACTGGCCGTCCTGCGATCAAAGCCCTGGGTTAGTTCCGTGCAAATTGGTAGTCGCATATTCGACTGGGGCCGTCTTGGTGGTCCCAAGGCAGTTTTTACCCACGCAGGTGATGGCAGGTTCCCACAATTTAGAGCCCGATGATAGGTTGGCATAGTACGCTGGAAAGCTAGTATGTTTGTGGGTGACCTGACAGTTTGCACAGCTTCTTGGTGAACCTGGTACCGTCGATGTGAGATCGCTATTCATAGTAGTTGATGAGTAGTCCGTGACCGTGTCTGACGAGTACGTAGAAATGAACTCGGTCTATATTTAGATCGACTTCCGAAACAGTCCCGCATCACCGGACCTCGCTTAAATCGCCCCAGACACATCATAAAAGCAGGGAATTTAACCGGGCCTACAGACCCTCCGAGTTCTCCCATCCTCAAATTGACCCAAGGGTAGCTCTCGAGGTATTGACTTCCCTTGCCTGTCGCGTCTACATACACGTCCCTTTCGACGCTCAGCTGGGTTTGAGATGTTACCGCCACTAAAACTGGCCGTCCTCATTGGGCTGGCCCACTATGTCCGTGGTATACCTCAGGCCCAGTCAGCGACCACTACAACGTCGACGGGAGTACCCACTTTGACACTCACGACGTCAGTCGCTAGCCCCACGGTCCCTCTCACCGCGTTGGTGCCTTCACAGGCGGCCCTGCCCGAGGCGCAACCGTGGTGCATTGGCCAAATATTTTGTCCAGGCGCAGTAAGTCCGGCATCGGTCTCTAGTCCGGGACCGCGATTGATTGCCGCGCATAACTTTGTAGTTGCTGCAGACAGTGAACCTCGCTCAGGTGTACACCGACCCAAAGACGATCGTGGACAAGCCAACGCGCCTATCGTCCCAGCAGGTACTCGCCGACTTTGCCACATTCAACCTCTCGAGCGTGACCGAGGGCGACATTATCCACTTTGAGGACAACGACTTTCTCGGCGAGGGTCTCGAACTCGAAGGTGCTGTGTTGACTGGGTTCAATGCCAGTCCACCGTTCCTGAGCAACATAACCGACCCTTTGGTTCAGGCGTTTGCAAGAGTTGTGAACGGATACTGGCCCCAGCTCGCCAGGGCGGTCAACCAGTCGGCGCTTTGTAGCATATACCCCGACGATGGCCCGTGCCAAAGCACGTTTATCCCGCTCAATCATACCTTCGTCATTCCTGGGGGTCGCTTCCGAGAGCAATGTGTGGGATATTTCAACCTTTTTCCTTTTCATGGGCCATTCAATTCGGTTGCTGACGGACAGAACGCGTTCTTTGCTAGATTACTGGGACAGCTATTGGATCATCCAAGGCTTGCTGCAATCGGAACTTTACGATACTGTCAACAGTACGTTGCAGAACTTCATGGACGAAATAGAAAAGTTTGGATTCATACCCAACGGTGGTCGTACTTATTGTGAGCATTTTCTTTCCGTGTTTCGCTGACGTGGAGTAGGCTTACATGCGTAGATTTGGACCGTTCGCAGCCCCCGTTGTTCATTCACGTGAGTTACGCACACTCGATCGTTTTTGGATGTGCCTTGATGAGTATAAAGATGCTTTCTGATTACGTTACTACTACGGGCGATGCTTCCATTCTCGAGCGCGGTCTGCCCATCGCCGAGGTACGCATCTTGCCTGCTCACTTTATTTGCAAGGCGCTAAGGTACACCAGGCGGAGCTGACGTGGTGGTTGACCAGCCGGACGATTCCGGTGACGAGCCCATACTCGGGGCAGACTTACTCCATGGCGCGCTACGCGGTTAATAACAGTGCGCCCCGCCCAGAGTCTTACCTCGACGACTACCAGACCGTATATGACCCCACACTGGTGCCTCTGAACGAATCACAAGCTGCCGAGTTGTACGGTGAACTCGCCTCTGGGGCTGAGACAGGATGGGACTTTAGCTCCCGGTTCCAGCGCGATCCGCAGTTGGGTAATGCTGGTCTGCGTACCCTAAGCATCAGGAACAATATTCCCATTTGTCTCAACAGTATACTATGTGAGTGATGTTGTCGGCCGTCTTCGCGACAACCAACTGACTTTTGGCAGACAAGGCTCATGTCCTGCTAGCCAACCTTTACGGAGACTCGAACGCTGTAGTGGCTGCGAACCACCTTCAAACAGCCGCTGGGATCCGTGCCGGGATCCTAGATCTCATGTGGGACTCTTCGAAGCTGGCTTTTTACGACTTCAATCTTACTTCAAATTCCCGTAACTCGATATTCACGGCCGCGACGTTCTATCCAGTATGGAATGACATTATCCCCGATGAAATTCTTGCTTCTCAGGAGAACGCGTTCGGTTACTTCGCGTCCGTGAATATGGTCGTGAACAAGTACAATGGTACTTTTCCCGTCACCTTTGTAGACTGGACAGGGCTGCAGTGGTAAGCGACCATCCGATTTCCAAAGTCGTTGCAAACATCTTTTCTTAGGGATGCCCCGAATGCCTGGCCTCCTCACCAGTACATCATCATTCGCGCGCTTGAGACGCTCCCATCAAACCTCACTACGAATGCTCTTCCTACACCCCGCTCTGGACAATCGACGTATAATCTTGTCCCTGCAGGTCAACTCAATCTCACGGAGGCCGAGCTTCCTGGACAACCATACCATGACAATCTGAGCGTAAATGTCACGGCGACCGGACCTGGTTCTGACATCAACATGTTGAACGGAACGGTGATCAACGGAGGCAACGCCACGGCTGGGGAGGGCTGGGCGGCCACACTGATACGTGAAATGGCGAACAGGTACGTTACGAGCGTGTTATGCAGCTGGTGAGTGCCTTCCTCCTCTTTGCGAATTGCTCCATCGACATCGTCTGTCAGGCATGCGACCGGAGGGTCCATTCCAAACTTGCTCCCCCAGCTGCCACCTGCACAGCTCAACCTGACGGACAGCATCAATAATACTGGTAACGTACGTCTCCACCCCCTTGTCTGTTGTCGTCGCTCTTTCTGACCCTTGTTTGTGTCCCGACGTGTCGCCATTTTAAAATAGATGTACGAAAAATTCTCGAACCTGAACGTAGACTCGTCTGGACAGGGCGGAGAGTACACCGTCCAGGTCGGTTTTGGCTGGACGAACGGCGTCCTGTTGTGGGCCACGGGGACCTACGGGCAGTTGCTCGTCGCGCCGCAGTGTCCCCCACTGGTCACCACTGCTACTGCGGCGGGCGGAAGTTCGAACAACGCGATGGGCTTGAGGATGCCTTTATCATCTTCGGTGGGTGGTGCCGTGGCTAGTGCCATGGCTTTGGCGTTTGTGTCATTCTTGTTGTAAGAGTATCGTAGGAGCAAGAAAAAAAAGGAACGATGCTCGATGTTGGGGTTACTTGTGCACTGAGGCAAAGTGCAGAGAAATGGACGTCATGTTGATCTGCTACTAGTAGCACGTTGACGTTGGAGACGCGATCCACGCACGTTGGAACGAGAAGCCTCTTTGAAAGACGTAGCCAAGGCGTTTCTCCTGGTCATGTTCTGACATCATTATCAAGCGTCGGAACGGGGACCCTTTAAATGATCCTCACAGGGTCTGGATCGCATCGGCTGCTTTTTACGGATGATACTATGGAGGGGGGAGAGAAATAGCCGCATGTCTGTCAACATGTACTAGAGGGGTATCTCAGATCTCCGATAACTTCGTGGCACCCGGTCTGGCAGCAAATCATGACATAGGGTCCCTGGGATCGTGGAACGCGTCTCGTAGATTGAAGAGTACACACGAGGAGATGACACTGCAGAAACCTGGAAGCTGAATGTGTGAGTGTGTGCACGCAGAGAGACGGCGATTCCCTGGTCCAAAGAGGGGGCAAACATTGACAGTCATGTAACGAGGAGATTATTCCAACCGTCCTGGAGCTGAAAAATAAACAAAAGTAGGTGGGCGCGTGCCGGTCACGGGCAGGGCATTGGCCACAATTTACTGGCAGTCCGAAAATCCCCTAACCTAAGTCTGTCAAACTGACACAAGGTCCATAATTAAATAATGTTAGCATAATGTTGTATGGTTATGTAAACATTGGTGGCAATAATGTCTCAATAAGCTAATTGTTTTCTAACCAGACATAGTAGAATAATATGATGAACAGACATATAAATAATATTATTGTATTCTGTTATACAATATATGAATTTTATTTGAGCTATGATTTAGTATATATTTAGCATAATTTGTCTATTTTAACAATATGATGACAATATATTAACAGTACACTAAACCACTTCTTATATAATAATTGTATACTAATTCACATTTCCAATAAGATTTGTATGCTGTACAATCAAATATGGTCATATTATCTATAAGTACATTTATCATAATATTCTACTATATTTGTTTTAAAAATAGTTAGCTTATTGAGATATTATTGCCACTAATGTTTACATAAAATCATACAATATTATGCTAATATTATTTAATTATGGACCTTGTGTGATCAAATAGGGAGGTGGCTGCCTGTCAAGTCCGGTTCTTCTCCGCTCTGCTCCAGTCGGTCGGAGGTGCGAAGGGAGACTGGATGAAGGGGTGGAGTCGTCGGAGGCGGATGGACTTTGGCTTCAGCGATGCAGGTGGCACGCTG